>WSFP011554082.1:0-11226 GCA_009831015.1 Picea engelmannii
CTCAATCATAGTTATCACTGCTACGGGAACTTGGTATTTCCTGCACTTTCTCATCAACTTGCATGCCAATGCTTGCATCACAATTCATACCATTGGGTCACATATACTTGGCACATCCAACCCACGCACACCTATAACTATTCGGTACTTCTCGTTCATGGAATCTAGAAAATTCTTCTCATTATTTTTGTCTTCAAACAACAAGGTTGGATCTTCCCCCTGTGACAGTAAGTAGGTGATTCGGGCAATGAGATTTGTGTCTATATAAATTGGCATGTTCAACCATAAGTAATTTTCATGCACATAGGTTAAAAACATATTGACACGTGCATTAACCTCATGGATCCTTCTGAAGTTTGGAATATCAAACAAATTTAGTATTCCAACTCATTCCAATCCTTTGGCCCATACGTTTGGGACATGTATAGTCTAGTTAATGATTGGATCTATTTTCAAGTCCAAGTGTTTTCTCTACGGAAGTTCAAGAACTTCATTGTATCTGTGATGTCGTGGTCTCATATATTAGTTGTGACACATTTCCTAGCATATCCTCATTAATGATGACCCCATATGGGATGTTAGTCATCACCAAAGGATACTTAGCATCATTCTTTAACGTCACTGGTTTGGCATAATTCTTCCTCGGTGGAATGTAGTCCCTGGAAAACATTCGCTTCAGTGATTGATTCTCTCAGAGTCTCATCAACCTTTGGTGATGTTGTGTTTTCTCTTGTTCATGATATATTTCATGTGGATGTTACTTCCTTTGGTTGTGCCATCTCTTCAATCTGGTTACTAGCGACAACAACTTTGGCTCTATGTTTTTTGTCAGGATCTGTAACACTTCCCTCGGATCTACGTTACTCACATGCAACTCTAAATGATAATGAACAATGTTTTTTGACTCTTCATAAATTTTGTGCCCCTTATCTAGTTGTCCACCTCTCTTTGCACCTGAATTAACTTTCAAATCCACTAGTTGTGCAATTAATGTATGCTTTAAAGATGTTTTTTTTTCAAAATATTTAGCTAGTTTTTGCTTCAGTTTGCTAGTATGTCACGATCTCCACTAGATTTTGTTATTTATGACTATGCATCCCCATAATATCATGTCATTATTGATTTGTAACCATCATTTCCACCTTTTAATTCCCTTAGCGGTCTTTATTACTCATCTGCGCAATTTTCTAGCTTGCTTTCTTTTCAATGGTGCAATATCTTCTTCTATGTGAGTTTCACTTCCTCTGCACGATGTTGCCTCTACGCATTTATTTTTATCTATGAAATTCTCATGTTTAGTCCTTCCTATGAACCGTGTTAATTTATCTTCATTTATTTCCTTTACTTATTTTATTACCTTTTTTTTCATTTTTGTTTCTTTTTCTTTATTTTAGTTTCCTACTGTAGTATGACTACTATGCTACATATATTCTTACAAAGGTCGGACTAGTGTGTGGTAGGTCGGTTTTCCTTGTAAAGTTTCATCTGACTCCCATTCACTATTGCTCCTAAGACTTGTCCATTTCGAGTTTCCAACTAAACAACACCTGCCTTTGTCACATACTTAATCACGTATGGACCTAATCAATGCATTCAGAACTTTCTTGTATGCTGCATAAAAAAAATTCATATAAAATGCTACATCTCCCACCTAGAATATCTTCTTCTTAATATGATTATCATTCCATTCATTTTCTTTTTCCTTATGAAATTGTCGATGTAATCCAACGAAAAATTGTTCTTCCTCAAGCTGTAATAATTGTGGTAATATTTCCTCGATTACACCAAAATATGAAAGATCAGTAATCGCTGCAATGCACAGGCTCAACAAGATAAATTTCATCGTCATTACTGCTTCTTTCCCATAGACCAACCTAAAAAGTGTTTGTCCTCTCAATTTTTTTATTGTAGTCCAATATTCCCATAATATTTTAGGGATCCCTAAGTCCCAATCATCTCTCACTATGTTGTAGATCTTTGTCAGAGAAAGATCTAAAATTTTATTGAAGGCTTCTACTATCCCATTGGCCTAAGGGTGATACAATATTGTTACGAGGAAAATATCTCTATGGCTAGGGTAAACCACAATAGATGGAAATGAATGAAGAAATCAATGCTCTTCTCAAGTATGCTATATAAACAAATATGCTAGCAAGAAAAGATAACGGGCCTACCTCATCTAGACATTCGATGAAGTCCATTGCTGAGCACTTGAACCAAAGCAATATACCTTCAACTATTCCTCAACAACCAAGAAAAGAAAGAATATGGTTATAATAAATGATGTTGGCACATTCAATAGCATAATCCATTAATAAACATGAAAAATACACCCATGGAATAATAATTCAAATATTTGCAAGATATCAATTGGAAGGGAAAAGAGTATTTCTATTAATATATGATCAACATAATTGAACATGTTACAAAATTCTGTATCAGCATGGTTCAAAACCGATAAAATAAGTTCCTTCCAGTTGGGCCTCCACCACTTCAGTCCTCCATCAAAGGCAATCTCATAAAAGAGAAACAATGAGATTCTTAATCAATAAGGGAAGATCTTGAGGGATGAACATTGTGTTAGGAATCAAAGGAAAAAGGGATAAATACTCAATATGAAGTAAATAATTCCTCCAGAGTAACTTTTCTCTCAAAGTTGAATTCTTTCTCATGTTTTCATAGCTCCAAATTGGCCCATTTATAGCCTTCAAAACGAAACTGAAGGGTTGAGTCGGAACGTTTCCAATATATGGAAAGCCAAAGATCATAGATCTCCTGTCGTGACATGGAAACCCAACATTAATTTTCATTTTTTGGCACAAATCCCGATGTATGGGGGATTTAGTGGAGCGGCCTACATATACGCATGTTGTATAGTAGGAAATATGTGTACATGTGGAAAAATATGTCTTTTTAGCTATAGATTTTTCAAACAGAGATGATAAGTCCGCATAGGGAAATGGAAAAAGGCCTTATGTGCAATATTGCATAGGGTGAGAAATTTTTTTCTATAACAGATGCCCCCTAATGTGTGAGGTCAGAGGAGTATATGCGATGGCTAAAATACATTATAAACAACCCAGAAGTGGAGTGATGGGGAACCAACTGGAAGAACTAGTTGCTCATTACATTTTGCACTGACTTTGCATACATGGATGCCAATAGAATTACACTCCATATCCATGTGAAAATATACCAAAACAAATGTCTATGGCCATGAATAGGAAAATACAAATGTGGTTACATGCCAATAGTTGTCATAGTCACAAACAAGGCCTAGTAGAACCAGTCTGAACACCAATATGAATATATTTGTATACAATGGAGTACAATATGATCTCCCATGATCACTGCAGTCATATAGGTACTGGTCCAATGAGAAGGAAGAAACAACTCAAGAAAGTTGCAGACACATAGTGATGTCTTCAAGTCTTCTACAGAATCCACCAAGGGTGCAAGTCTATGTCATGTGAATAAAGGAGTTGAGGTCGAACACAACGATACATCATTTTATTACTAGTCATTGAGGTATACTATTAAAAAACATGAGACAACCTATTGATAATGAAAGTAGGTATCAAGGCATCAAGTACATTGTTACATGTGTGAATAAAGGAGTCGGTGTCGAACAACTGAAGAATTAAGGCATCTCTCATCAGTCAATGTGAGGTACAAAGAAAGAGCTTCATGATTTGGTGGAAATCGAACGAAGAACATGTTCCCAAACTAACGAACCTATGCATATTTGTCTTGTGCCAGGTGCAAGAGGTACACGAAAAAGACTCTTTGAATAACAATCAATGATGAAAACTACTGAGAAAGGTGAGGAAACAACCAATAAGGATAATGGAATCCAAGAAACCGCATGAATCCCAATGTGTGAATAGATGTCTTGCCGTTGAACACAAGGGAAACCACCCAATCAATGACCAATGATGAAATGTCGATTGTTGGGTTCAAGGATGCCTACCAATGATGAAAGTAGGGCCAGGGTTCATGATAGGGCTACACTATCATGTGACTTTGAGACAAACTGAGGGTATGTCCGACATGTAAAGTCAATATTTTTGAGGAGTGGCTGACACATGTTTATAGACTTCCTTTGAACAAGAGAATGAGAAATACATAGGACTCTGGTAGCATAGAACCAATGATGAAACCATGAGATGAAGGAGGCATCAATAAAATTATCTATAGGGACTGGAAGAGTAACTAGTTAGTAGAGAATACTTTGTAACGAGCTCAACTTCCTAAGGCCATGCTAATCCAAAAATTATGATTAAAAATGGAATCAATAACTTTGTTCTCTATTCAAAGGTGACACAACTGTTGCGAATACAAGATAATACTCCCTTCCCTCCCATTGTTTTTTCTTTTTTCATAGACAAATGAATGCTATCATACAGAGGAGGAAACAAGTGTCGCAAGTAAGAAATAATAGTTCTAGCAATGGAACGTACTTATTCTCAATGCAAGGAGATGCATGCAGGAGACAAACACTTAGGGGAATGTTCCCTCCTAGGTATAGGGTGTCAAATTGCGAAGGATATAAACAACGCTCTGCTTGGTTGATGATGCAAAAACTGTTAAGGCAAACAACTTATAACACAAAGCGAGAACTGGCTATAGGCTCAATACTGCAATAAAGGGCATGAGATGCAATCACAAATTAACGCCAAAAAATGTCTATTTTTATGACTTTTAGTCTACTTGGTGTGGAAAAGGGATAAACTTGTTCCAAATAGACGTCTTTTCAAATCCAACTTACCAGTGTGAAAGAGATAATTTCACTCGGAAATCTTTTCACCTTTTGATAATGAGTCGAAAAATATATTAACTAAGACTCACGACCTTTCAAGTCCAATTTAATGAGTGTGAAAGGGACAAATCACTAGGCAATCTTTTCAATTTTTGAAGGCGAGTTGGAAAAGAGATGAAATTAACCTTGGCTAGGAGTCCTCTAGGTATAAGGTAGCATGTTTATGAGTGAGAAATGATGCTCAACACAAATTCATGTACTAGCTTATGAGGGACTCCTGGTCCTATGTAAAAAATTCATGCATGGGAACCCAATGAAGTAGGGGATATAACTAGGGAGCCCATGTTCAGTAAGTCTCTACCACTTGATAACAACATGACTTATACTAGATGGAAGGTTTTTTGTCGCAACAAATGGGTTCGTATCTAAGAAAAAAATTAACAATTATAGGACGATGTGAAAATGCATGATGGAATGGATACCTATCCTATATGTTGGGTAGTGAAAATACCTGCCCGTGGTGATGAACGACCAACATAATGTCGAAATCCACTAGAATCCCCAGTGAACATTGTTATCATTGTAAAACAAAATTCAAATGGATTCCAAGTCTCGAGACTTAGCAAGAGGGTAAATCTGTATAGAGGAGCGATAGACTAGCAGACAGGGCCACATCCTGTGGACGAGGCTAAATATAGCGGAAAGGTGAAGTTGATGGGACTCAACAGGTCACAGATCGCAGGCACCACGAATCAATAGTCCTGGAGCATATCGGGCCAATAAATAATGTGGAACTTAATCTTTTGAAAGTGGGCTGATAGGAATACCACAGTTTCTCCTAGAGGCCATGTGGTGCCAACAGATGCATATCAAGGGGGAAAGCGAGTGAGCTTGAAACCGCTCAATCAAACCCTGATGGAAAGTGTCAAAATATCATTGAATATGTCAAGTCCAAGGGTTTCATGTGGAAAGGGAAATTTGACGACCATTCAAACCATCTCGAGACACTTGTTTGGGTACTTTTTGTCCGTGCGATGTCGAGTGAGTGCCGCCAAAAAATTGATTTGAAGGGTCATCATTTGAAATCAATAGTCGAACATGAAAAGTCATTATCCCTGCAAGGACTTTCGTTAGTAGACCATGATTGGTAGTCAATGATGAATGACATTCAAAACATGGGTGACATTACTCTGTTTTGGGTGATTAACGTTTTTATTACATAACGGGTAACCATGAATCAAATTGTTCATCTAATTCTTGTACAAGCTAAAGGAGGTAAGATTGTACTTCCGAGAAAACCAAAGGAAATGAAGAAGACAGACCCAACGAATTTCAGTGAATCGGGATATTCAAATAATGTGACAAAATTATCAATGAAGAAGAAACAAAAGCTTGATGTCTAAATATTGGCAACAAAATTTCACACAAGTCTGTACATGAACTAGGGTCAAGTGAAGAAATTAGATTAAATCCTATCATGAAGGATTTGATTATCAATGGGTACGTAGACATATATCACACGCAAGTTGGAAAGGGTAAAAGGAGCAAGCGACGGAAGAAGCAGTTTAAAGATGAAGTTAGATTTTCACATTTGCAAGAAGATTATGAACATGAACTTATTCCCCTTCATTCATTTGAAAGTCAAAATGACAGTCCTCAAGCAAACTTCCAGAACGTTAATAAAACCAAACCAAAAGTGTTTGATAAACAAGAGGATAGTCTTGATACACATAATATGGTTGTCATATTTGAATATGTTCAAGGATGTATGAATGTTTTTGTTGATGTGCATGGAAGAGTAGACAAACCTATTGCTACCATTTCATTTGAAAATGTTCTCAGAACAAAATAAATAGAGAAATAACAACAAACACTTATGAAAGAGGCTTGTCCTTCTATTTTTGTTCGTCAAGAAGAAATGATTTTTCATGTTTTTCATGATCMTGTGGCATGTTATATGAAAAATTMTAACAATCAAAATTTAAGGATTAGGATGGATTGTAAGCTCAGAGATGAAGATAATGGCCAATMAACATCAGTATTAGGTATGGGTTGTTTTACACCAGTGATTTATTTTCATCCAGTGTTGTCTTYGGATTYGGGAGGTTGTTACATTCAGTAGTCTCAGCAGATTTTCTAGCCTTTTGATGGAAATCGACAGGGTAAATCGCATGAAAGAGAGAATGCAGTGGAAGAAGTGAAACRTGATTGTGGTCTTATGCATGTGTTGGAAGATCCATTTRAAATTTTGCTAGAAACAATAAAAGGTCCCAATGTTTTTGAAATTCTAARATTCAAATTCATATATAAATTCTCGAATGGGTTATCAGTGAACAGGCTTTGGAGCAAGCTTGTGCAAAGTAAAAAAACAGTGGATAAAATAATAACATGGATGCATTGATATTTTGATTTCATTTGATTAGAAKTACATTTGAGTAGTTAGGGTAGGTAGGTGAAAATACGCTTGTGGATCAAGATTTTTCAAGTTTAGGTCTCCAAATAAAGCATTCAKCCTCCAAGTGAGAGCAGTGTGCAAATTGCGGTTTCAACATCCATTGGTGAAAATTCAAYGTATTATACACAMATGTTGTAAGGGAAGCCCCAATTAATAAGGCACAGTGTCTACTATTCTTTGCTACCTCGCAGGGAGGATAACATCCCCAGTTGGAGTCCATGTTATCACTATAAAAATGTTTCGTATGGAGTCCAATTCTCAGGACWTAGAAAGAGGTTAAATCACTATAGAGGAGTGATAAACTAGAAGATGGAGGCACATCTATAGGATGTGGCTAAATATTGCGGCAAGGTGAAGTTGATGGGACCTAGATGGTCATAGATCTCAGTTTCCACGGATCAGCCTTCATGGATCAAATCAAGATGAGAACTAATGTGGAGGTTAATCTTATGAAAGAGGGTTGATAAGAATACCAAGGTTTCTCCTAGAGGCCACATGGTGCCACTAGATGCATATCAGGGGGAAAATCAGGTGATCTTGAAACCACTCAATCAAAACCCAATGGCACGTGTCAAAATATCATTAAATATGTGAAATCCAAGGGTCGGATGTGGAAAGGGAAAGTTGACGGCCAGTCAAATCATATGGAGACACTTGTTTAGGTAATTTTTGTCCTTGCGATGCTGGGTGAGAGCCACCAAAAAACTGATTTGAAGCCTTATCCTTTGAAATCAATAGATGAACGTGATAATTCGTTATCCCTGCAAGGACTTTTGTCAATATCCCATGATTGGCACTCAATGATGATTGTCATTCAAAACATGGGTGACATTACCTTGTTTTGGGAGATTAACATTTTTATTACATAATGGGTAACCACGAATCAAATTTTTCATCTAATTCTTGTACAAGACAAAGGAGGTAAGCTCGTGCTTCCGGGAAAATGAGAGGAAATGAAGAAGACAGACCCAATGGCTTTCAACGAATCGAGATTTTCAAATAATATGACAAAATTATCAATGAAGAAGAAAGAGAAGTTTGTTGTCTGAATATTGGCAACAAAATTTCACACAAAGTCTGCAGATGAACCAGGGTCAGGTGAAGAAATTAGATAAAATCCTATAATGAAGGATTTGATTATCAATGGGTACACATACATATATCACACGCAAGATGGCAAGGGTAAAATGAGTAAGAGAGGGAAGAACGAGGTTAAAGCTAAAGTGGTTGAAAGTATTAGAGAGAACCAACCTGATTGGCTTTACACCTTAAAGGAAGAAATCACAAACCTGAAATAAATTTCAAGCTAAATTAAGTATATTTCAGGGAATTTTGTGATGATGCAGACAAGTGGCGTTCAGAGTAAAAATCTCAAATATGTTAGTTTTTCTTTATAACTCTCCCTAGAAAGTAGGATCTCGGTTTTAGTACGTTACTCCATTTGTTACTGATAGTTATTTTTGGAATCTTCGGGAAGATGATTCGTTTTGAATTCCATATTTAACTTATCTATATATACTATCAAAAAGATAAATGAATGGTTGGACTTACCTGAGAGGGGCCTACCCTCATTGCAGGAGAACTTTGTATTTTTTTATGAAATTTTAATATAAGAAGATAAGGTTTGTGTTAGATATCTGAGATTCATCATGTTATTGATGTTCAGTGTCTTTTCTTGTCCTTCATACTCATGAATATGTTTTTGTTGCCAGTAATAATCTTTAAAGAGTAAAAGGAATTAATTTTTTGTTGGTGATCCTTCTCACATGGATTATACTTTTTATGTATATTTGGTTATTGTTTCAGACTTCACTCGTGAGTGGTGCTCTGCTTGTAGTAGCCATCCCTCATGTTTCCTCTTCTAATACTACACCAAGAGATTCACCCTCTATTAGAAGCCTCTTGCTGATAGTAGTATTTCCTTTTCTCTCCTCTGCCATCACATATTACTTATTTGGATGAACATCATACCTATTTTCCCTTTGTTCCCTTTGGAAATACATATCTTATAACTCTTCATACTTTTCAGGAATGAACCCCATTGCCCAATGGACCTGCTCTTCTATTTTGTCCTGCCACCCTTAAATTTTACACCATGGTAGGATCTGACCTATGTACACACATTGCCAAATATTTTTAATATCCTAAATAGTTATATGCTCGAGAGATCCCTCTCTGGTTTGAAAGGTCATAATCCAACCTAAAGTTGGTTGAAATAGTTACCTATGTCGTCTGTCGTCTAGCCAAATAGATTTACATAGTGCTAACAAACACTACAAAAAACAACTCCATCCACCTTTTTGATGCAACCACATCAGCAACAACTACATGTGGCAGGACAACTCAACGCTTGAGGACAATTTCAAAATCTCAAATGTTGTTCAGTACTGCAATTGTTTAAAGCTAATAGAAAACAAAATGAGAATGCATGGAGACAAAATGAGCATGCGTGACAAGGGAGTCAACCTTAGTCTTGATGTAACTGCAATTAGGTAGCAGTTAATTTTTTTATTTTGAACGACGAGTAGTTGGGGGAAACCCTAAGGACTCTTTGGTATAAAGATAGGTTTTGTATGCCCTAAAGGAGGGTTGCGAGCAAGTAAGAATTTTATGAATGGTAGTTTTTGTTTTGATTTTTGCTGTAATCATCTTTTCATTTTGAATCAAGATAACTGAAGAAAATTGATCAAAATGTGTGAGACTATTGTTGTTCACAATTCTCTGTTATTATTTTTTTCAAGAATGAATGAATCTTGCTATGAGTGTATGTAGCTTTAAAATGTTTGTGTAATTCTCAATTTCTTTTCTTTGTGAGTCGGTGCAAGGTGTGCATTCAGTCCTCAAGGAGTGCATTGGCAGGGTTTGTTTCGACTTGTAAAGATCATAAGAAATAGCATAATATTTCCTTTGCAAGTAGTGCAAAGTGACTGCTCCAAAGACTATACAGTCGTTCGCAAGAATCCAAATCTTGCGTAAGAATCTTTTGCAAGGAGTGAAAAGATCCATAATTCAACTCAGTGTCGAAGCGACTCCATAAGAAGTCGAAGGACTAGAACATAGGAACACCAGGAAGGAAGGAAGAATTATTTTCAAAAAATCTTTAAATTTGAGTTAGACAAAATGTCCCAGTAAAGCAAGAAGTTGTTGGGAGATCAAAATCTTTCAGGAGATCAAGATTATAAGGGATAAATCTTTCCAAGAAATGAAAATGAGATCCAAGAAACAAGCTCACATGAAGGACAAAGATCTAAACCTTTGAATCTTTATAAAATATTATAAGTCTGAAGAAAGCTTAAGCTCAGGGGGAGATATTTGGATCGTTCGATCAACATGAAGACAATGGGGAGAAAGCACAGAGGAGGAAAGATCTCAGTCGTTCTGTCTGAGCCCAAAAGAATCATAGCTTCCTTATCATGGTAAAGTGCACTAACTATAAGATTTCAAAGCACACAAGAGGAGCGGGGTTATGAAATTATGAAATCATCGAAACGTTCCATCGAGATAGGGCACATGGAGAGAGATCAACATTTCACTGAATCACAGAGTGGAAAGGTCAAAAGGAAAAGTCGTGAGGATTTGTGAAGTGCGAACTCTCGAAAGGATCACATTCATTAGTCTAAGGAAGATCATGGACCATAGATATAGTCTTGGCGGGAGTTCGAAACTCAAGAAATCAGAGGTAAGAGTTCTGGGAACTCGCAAAATCCAAGTTCGTAATTTGATCTGACTCGTCGAATCAAGGAGAGATCTGGACCATTAATTCATTTCTAAGGAAGGAGGTATCAGAAGTTCGGATATTGGGAGAAGGGAGGTGAGTGGTCCTCTAAGTTCATGAAACGTGAAGTCCCGATACACGAAAAGAAGATCAGGACCGTTGGATTGTGGGGATTGTGGACCGTTGATCTGACGAGTGAAACTCAAAAGTTTGGTTTTAGAAGGATGATCAAGAAAACTTGGCGAAATGAAAAATTGTGAAGTTCTTTGAAGGTTTGGCCCTAGGTCATAGTGAGAG
>WSFP011554089.1:0-11225 GCA_009831015.1 Picea engelmannii
AGAGTGCGGCATGCCATGAAGCTTGAAGACCTGGTCCATGAAAATTTGAGCCACCGTGGATGCAGTAAATGGGTGGTGAAGAGCGCAAAAATGAGCATACTTGGAAAGGAGATCCACCACCACCATTATGACTGATTTATTCCTCGATTTGGGTAAGCCTGTAATAAAGTCCATAGAGATATCCTTCCAAATAGCAGGGGGAATCGGAAGCGGTTGGAGGGTGCCCGGAGATTTGACTATTTCTCCCTTGTTACGTTGGCACACCTCACATTCAGCAACAAACTTACGGATGTCCTGTTTCATACCATCCCAGAAAAAAGAACGTTTGACTTCCACCATTGTGGACTGCACGGATGCATTTATGGTGGTATTGATGGATGTATCACGGGAGGCAATAGTAGCACTGAGTTGTTGCACTTCTTGTTGGATCTCAAGGAAACTAGATTGCAAGGTGTTGAAGCAAGACTCCAGTTCTTGGCTATGAGTATGGGCCATGAGGATGGGTGAACTGAAAAAGGAGTGGGCGGGGTCAGAAATTTTTGCAGAAAAATGATATGGATGAATGTGATAAGGGAGAAGGGATGAATCTAATGGAATAGGTCTCAAATAATGGTGAAAAAATTTCCAGACTTTTTTTTTTTTTTTTTACAGTTGCGGGGTTATACTTCGGTCTGAAGAATGTTGCAGTGCTAAAATCCCCAAATTCTTAACCAGAAAGAAATGTGTATTTACTTGGCAACCCGAACACAGACGCACAGCAATAGATCTCGTCGGTTTAATTTGTTTATGTTTATGTTTATGTTTATGTTCCCCAAGGGTTAGGTATTCAAGGGTTCTACAGACAAGGGTTTGCCCTATGCTATAGCTCTTTGATATACGTGCGGGGTCCAACAGTAGTACTCGGTCCAATATCTCAGGGCACTAACTAAGGAGGATAGACCGTACCCTTAGCCATACTACCCGACTACCCAGGTACTAGAGAGTATCTTCCCAAGTGTTGTTCTCGGTGACACTATAGCAATCTGGTGGCTGATAGGTTTATCTAAAGAGGGCTTCAGGAAATCTAGGTCGATCCGTACACAGATGTTTTCTGATGCGCTACCACTCGAAGGGGTACCAATAGGGGTTACAAGGGTGGCCAACAGATGTGCGCTTAAGAACCACTTGTATTTCCTGCATGTATGAATCCCTCAACTGTGGGTTTATGCGCGTAACGACAGATCTATGTGGCTTAAAGACGCCGGAATACGTCTCTACCCTGGAAAAAAAATACCCACAATTTCTGCCAAGGAAAGTGCTCTGATAGCACTTGCAAGATACCAGATATAATAAATACGCAGAACAGAAATAAAATGCTAGAAATGGCAGAATAACAGTAATATAACCATCATAATCTCCACAATAACACAGAAATAATATGAGAACAACAACTGAAATAGCACTTTGATTCAGAAAGCAATGTTCACAGGCCTCTTCGAGGGGGCAACCTCCAGTCGAGCAGCACTCTGTTACAATAATCTTCAAGCTAGGGTTTTCATACCATCAACCCTTATTTATACTAAATATGTCTATTAAGAGAAGCATCTAGAGTAAGATCCTTCTAGAAGCGGAAGCTTCTATTAGGTCTTCTTACATCCGCCTTATTCTATTTTATTGAAAGGCCTTATTAATATTGACCTTTATTACATCTGAATACATTGATCTACCTATGTGCAGGTCAGGACCTTAACATTGGCCCTCTAGAGACCTTGTATGGCACACCCATGACTGCAATGATAGGAGGTCACTTTCCATTAAGTGAAATTGTATTGGGATCATTTACCCCTTCCAAGTTAGGTAGGGCAGCAGTCCTGGACTCATTTGTTTTCAACAAGGAAAGAGGGAAGATAGTGAAGCAGTTACAAAAACAATATGAAGCTACCAAGAGTCCCACAACTTATGGTCATGATTGAGATTCCCTCATGGATGAAAACAAAGGAAACCCCATTTCCACAACATTTGTGGGGGTTTCATTTTTGCAAGAATCAAAATTGAATATTAGAAACATGGCCAAAGAAATTGTGGAGTACAAGCTAAGAAAAAAGACATTGAAACAAGAAGTAACTAACTATAAAGGTGACGTGACCAGCCTAACAAAATTAAAAGTTTAGGCCTTTGAGTTACATGATGAGATTAACACAATCCAAAAAAAAATGTATGGAAGCCTTAAGGAATCCCAAGACATTTCCATCCAATTCCTCACTTACCTAGAACAAATCAAAGATAAAAAGGTGTTTTTATATGGAGTCCATCTCACCATGGATGAATTGAAGAAATGGTAGATAGAAGAAGAGAATGCACCAAAATATCTTCCAATAATGATAGAAAAGGATAATCAATTGAATTATTTAGCTTTATCCAGATGCCAAACAATCAACGCAACACTAGAAAAGGATATTACAACCTCAATCAGAAATTGCAAGAATCTATACCTAGTTGTTGAGAAGGTTATAGAACGATGTAATCTACCACCACTAGGGGATATGGGTGCACCTAGGCCCACGGTAGAAGTTTTGAAAGAGTTGGATGACAACATTAATAATAAGGGGAGCATAATTGTAATGACTCCCAAGATCACTAAAGAAGTTCTAAAAGAACTCATTGTTGAACCCTCTAAGGAGACAAATTTAATCAACTCCTTTTTCAACACCTTGAAAAGAGAAATGGGGCCTATGCCCAAGGAACTAATATCATATGGAGTTTCTATTGAGAAATTAATATTTAGACGTGTCCTAGGCATTTCTTCCCAACATGAAGTTTGGGATGCCTATATCCAAGATAAAAAGCAAGGTCAATTATAGTTATTTTGTAAATAAAATACAATCTTCTATAGTCTCTAGGAAAAGGTCAAAATAGAGGAAGTTGAAAGGTTGTAACTACCAAAAGGTGGTTGAATAAGTCCCAAGAAACAGTTATAGCATGAAGACTTTATAATCCTATGAATGCAATGAAATAAAGGCTTTTATTAGTTGTAACTTTGAGAACCCTTTTGAGAAATTATAATGAGAAGAAGCCCTCAATGCCATTTTGAAGAAGAGCAATGGTGTTGTGATGTGTATGTTGTGAACTTATTCTAGTATTTATGATGTCATTAATGTTATTATAAGGTTGTAGTGTTCAATTCTTGAGTATTTCACATTGTATTTATAGATCTTATGTTGTATTGTTCATCTGATATGTTGCTTTGAGATGGTAGATAGAAGATTATGAATGGTGGTCGTTTAACATACTCTTCTACTTTGAACTCCTATTTATGCTTATGCATGTATGTGTTTTTTTAATAGATTTCTATTTTAGATATATTGCAGCAATCTATATCTAATTTTTTATATGTTGGTTATTTTTTTCTCCTAGATAGGATAGGTTAGTTTATCTTGCATTTTGCACATAGGATAAGAGCATATTGCACTCTTTATTCTATAAACATACCTTCATTTTTAGTAATGGTTGTTTGGCCAGAATCCATATGGGTCTCCTATTCCAAATAGTGTGAGGTCTAATTAAGACTTTACAATGGGAAGTACTCTTATCTGTTGAAGAGAACTTTGTTTGCCTCAACATAAATTTGTGATAGAAGGAGGCCCTTAGTTGTATTGATGGTATAAATACATGTTCTCCATGTGGTCAACACTCAGAACCTTCAATCCATGAAACTCAATCTATTCGTTTCCATACCATAGGTGACAATATCGAACTTGAGACTATGTTCGAAGACAGTTCTCCAGTTTTGAAAAATCCTAAGTCATCTCCAAAGAACTTGTATGTTTTTACTCACCCTAAATATAACGCTCACCCAATCATACGCTTGAAAGATTGGAAAACTTCCTTTAGCAACTCAGTTATCCAAAAGACAACCATCCCATAGAACTCATATCCAAACAAACCAAGAATTTTGGTTGACCCTAGTGGAGATTGAGTAGAACTTGCTTTACAGGAAATCCATGAACCCTTAGAATAAATCCCACCATCACCCCCATATTCATCTTGCACCTCACATTCTTCGATCCCTGAATTTGAACTAAACAAGTGGGCTTACGATACTTCAAACCAAGTCATAAATAACTAGATGGTCAGAAATCAACCTCATATACCTACTTGGATGTCCCAAGGTGATCTCAACCTGGGAGAACATCTTCATTATTTGCACAAACACCATGAATGAATCTTGCCCAAGTTTGACCCAAACAAAGCTTGTGCTCCTAAAGACCATATAAAGAACTTCTACTTGGCCATAAGTTTGATAAACGGTGAACACAAAGACATGGTCCATAGGTTGTTCCCATACACTTTTGAAAACAAGTTATCCAGTTGGTACTATAGATTTCCAACAAGTTCTATCACCAATTGGGATGACTTTGAAAGAGAATTTATCAATAATTTTGGTGAAGATAAAACTCCAACTATGTTTTTAAAAGAACTAATAGCTCTACTAAGATGGAGAAGAAAGAAAGGAATAAATACTTCAACCAACGCTTCACTACAATCCTTAATAAAAAAAATTCCAATGCCCAACCAGTCGAGGGAGAAGTGGTAGAATATTACACTTCTACCTTACACGCATCCATTTTCATGTTCGTCAAGAGAATTGGAAAAACAACTCTGGCTGAAAATTTTGACTAAGTTAAGAAGGTGAAGAAGGAAATGCTTAGTTTAGTGGAAAATTCAGGAGAAGAAGATAACAAAACACTCATTGTAGGAAACAAATTACCCATGTTTTTAATTAAGCCTATAGAGAAGGAACCCACTAACATAGAAGGTGAGGTTAAGTTGGTTAAAAAATTGTCCAATGAGGTGGTAAATCTTAAAAAGAATTTTGAGGAAGGGGCACCTAACCAAAGAACATTTAGGCCCTTCAATAAAAGATCCAACAGCACATAGAAACTCCATGAACCTTCAAATCTGAATTTAAATATAGAGGAGGTAGGGATGGATAACTTTCGCACCTTTCATCAGGTCAATCATTCTAAGAAGACCTGCCCTCACTGGATTAATTTCACGACCCTTGTTCTAAACCAGCTTCTTGACCAAAAATCACTTTCTAATAAGACACCTCAAGAAGTTGAGAGTGAGGAAATCACCAAGGAAGGGGAAGCAACCATGTTCCTTTGGGATTGGGCATTAGACTTTGATAATGACATAGTAGGAGAGGTATCAATAGCGGAACTGTGTGTCACCCAACCTACCCCTAAAAATTATAATTTAAGAAGGGGCATGTATTTGTTGTCACTCTTACAACTAAACCCACTCTAGCAGTCAGGAAAGTCACTCCCCCTACTCGAAAGAATAACCCCTCTTCCTCCCAAACTAAGACTTCTACTAGTGCCCCTCAAACCAATAAAACCACAATAGGCAATCCAAACATGTAGTCCATGGAGTACAATATAGTTCATTTGAGGCTTTGTCTCAAGGGATAAATTTTTCCATTTAACTAATTTTCCAATATTTTTCCAAAAACAATTCACCAATTTGCACTTTTTCAAAAAACAATTTTCCTAATTTCTATTAGATAAAATATTTTATTTAAAATATCCAAAATTACAATT
This sequence comes from Picea engelmannii, assembly GCA_009831015.1. NCBI lineage: Eukaryota > Viridiplantae > Streptophyta > Pinopsida > Pinales > Pinaceae > Picea > Picea engelmannii. The sequence goes on from WSFP011554089.1 coordinate 5,583, forward strand.
TTAATAATAATAAACCTTACTTAATCAAATTTGAATAATAACACAAAAAGTCAAAATTTAAAAAAAAAACTTTAACCTTATTTAAATATGTATATGTATCCACATACGTAATAATCTTTTTAGTATTATATTTTGACTAATACATGTTGATTACACAAACAACGTTGCTTCCACTCATAATATACAATGCACCCTTGAACTTAAAAATAAAATATATTGGAGATATTATATTATAAGTGTTACAATCAGACAAGGTATAAATAGAATGATAAAGTAAAATATAGTCATAAGGAGCATCTCCTTAGGTCAAAATGTCGGCCAAATGTGACACATAGGAAAATAATACTTTGGTCGGAGAGTCGGCACAAAAGTGTGAAATTCTTATGCAAAAGGTGGAGACATTGCTAAGTCGTATGAATATAAGGTAAACAAATGTGTTAACTTCTTCACGAGATAGAATCTTTCCGCCATCATGGAATTAGTCCTCTCTAGGTTTTATGATGGAATTTATAATATCTTTGATTCAAATGTAAGTCTATATATCTCTCTTGGACTCATTAAATATACTTTTTCGATCAATTTATTCTTTTTGCCATATACAAGTAGACATTCTCTAGAAGGGATTTTTTTTTAAATAACATTAAAAATAAATAATTGTAAAAGGTGCATGTTCTTTCAACGTTATGATGTGTAAAAGTAACCCTCAAATATCTGATCAAGATTCTATTAAAACTCAGAAGATCATGACATGAGATATTGTGAATCAAGTCTATATTGTGATGTTAGCATTCGTCATCTGGGGTAGGCTCTTGTTCTCTTTTAAATTAATTTCCCTGTAATTTCTAGTTATAATGGTTGGACCATTACTCTTGAAGGTATGTGCATGTCCTCTTATGGAATGAAATGCCTTGGAAATCAATTTTGTTATGGGAAGTCACTTTCTTGATTTAGAAAATTGTTTCATTAATTAGAGTTATTGTTTTATATGTAATTCTATATAAAAAAGATAAATTGTTTCCTTAATTAGAGTTATTGTTTTATATGTAATTCTATATAAAAAAGATAAAGAGAATTATCTAAAGTAATTTTAAAAATAAGAAAGTTAGTACATCAAAACTAAATAGAAATGTAAGTGTATCAAAATTAGAAATATAAAAATTAAAAAAATTAAATTAAATTAAGTCTCAAACTTATCAAGAAAGAAAGAAGAGTGTTTTCTCTTAACATTTTGAGGTCGAGAAAAATGAAATGCACAATAGTAAACATGTATTATTCTAATTAAAACCATAAGTCTTATGTTATAGAAGATATCTATGAAATAAGTACCCTTTAAAAGTCAACATGAAATAAGTATCTCTTCTGATTTTCTTATAATAAAACATTAATATGAGAAGTTATTGGTATAGTCTAAACATTCTACTTTTTGGTCTTTTTCGGCAATCACCATCGGGTTATATAATTTGTGACAAAATCACAATTTTCCATTGCTTAAATTGCTTTGTTGAATGCATCAATGGATTAAAACCCTCGGAGCACTCCAATTCTACAGTCTCAACAACTCAATTATGCAAGTTCAATCATTTTTTCCCAGATTTCAAGCAAAATTGGTTGGAAAATATACCCCAAAAAGACCAAAAAGTGGAACATTTAAACTATTGTTTCATTAAAGTTCTTTACTTAGTTATGAAGGAAATTCTTACAATAACTCCAATTCTATATCCATTCATAACTTCGTTGTAGTCTAAATCTTCTAAGTTTTGATTTTTTTTAGCATATTTTAGGATCAATTTTACCCAAAATTTGGTGAGAAATTGTTGAAACTACACATTTGAGTGGTCTAATCTAATCCAAATGCTCTAGATTTTTTCATTAAATCCATTTATGTATTAAAAAATACAATTTAAATTACAAAAATTTTGAATTTCACCTAAATTTCTTTTTATTTTATTATGATGAAAAATATCAAAAATAAAATATTTAAACATTCCCTAAAACAAAATCATATTCATATTATTAAATAGAGAAAAAAAGATTTAAAAGTAATATCAAAATGTCATATGATTTAAAAGTAATATCTAAATGTCATAAACGGGGGAATACACACTTAACATCACTCACATGGTCAAGGTTTAATTATCGGTATCTACATTGATGTGAGCTTTCTATTACATAGCAGCTCATATATAATCATAACAAAGTATATTATAATAGATTTATATTATTAATGAGCAAGAAAAAACCCTAAACACGTAATTAAGTTTTCTGCTTATTCTAGAAGCATGTGTTGAAAAGAAGTTTCTTTATCTTAAGATAACATGTTTTATTCTTCCAATTTTATATGGAATTTGCATTTGACCAAGGCATGGATATTGGATACAAGTGGCGAAGAACATCATGTGTATGAAAGATAAGGGTATAAAATACTAAGTTCATGAATACAGACATACTTTGGACTTAATATTAAAAAAACATTTAACAAAGGTTAGACTTAATATTAAAAAAGACTTGAAGAAATAACAAGGGTCAAACATGCATCATGCTAGGGAGAAACATTAATGTCTTGTTATGTTCAAACATGCATCATGGTGGGCACAAAACATGCACATTGATAGGGAGAATATTTTGCATGAAATAACTAGGAAAAACAACTATTGGGATTAGGTAGTGGTGAACCTAAATGTAGCCAAGGAGGCTGTGCCAAAGAGAGGAACAAGATTTGAGGTGTGTTAGTCACGTTTCCCCACTCCACTATACAACGAGAATCTCTGGTGGTCAACACTATTAAATATTAATAAACATATGTCCTTAATAATACATAGGAAAAGCCTATGAAAGACGTGTGTCATCGTTTCAGATTGTGTTTTTATTTTATTAGATTCGTTACATGGAATTTAGTGAGTTAATGGACATTTTTAATGAGAAACATGTTTAATGGCAGTACGGTCTTATTAATGTTTTATTATTTAATATTTTTTTATTAATTGTTAATGAATAATTTAAAATTTATGTAGATAATGTTATTAATTACATTTAATTTGTATACAAAATTATAAGCAATAACTTAGTGAGATGTTTCTTTGAATTGGCAACATGTTTAATGGTAGCATGGTTCTATTAATGTTTTATTATTTGATAATTTGTATTTAAAATTTGTTTTAAATAATGTTATTAATTATATTTAATTTGTATATAAAGATATAATGTATAATTTAAACACTATATTTAAAATATAGAAGTTTCTTTCGCTTGTAATCTCTAAATATATCGGGAAATGGTACATGTTAAATTGTTTTAATGAATATTATTTATTAAATTTTGTAACAAATTCAAAGTAATGAAATATTAGTCATTTAAAATTTGAGTTTAATTTATAATGTTAAATATTTAAAGTAATTTGAAATTTATGTTTAAGTTATAATGTTAAATATTTATTTATTTTTAATTAATGTATATTTGTGTAGGTTGTTTAACAATTATAGGGGTAGGGTATGTACACCTCTTATTATAAATGTTATATTTAATATTGTTAAAATAAAAATGAACTCTCTCTATTTTTAAAATGAAATTGGGTATTGGACAAAACTTAAAACATTATGGGAAAAAAATGTAATAAATGTGGTCTTAAAAAAGTGGAGAATGGAAAACACTCTCTTAAAATGTCTTGTATATGTACATATTAGTCTTAATTTCAAAATATTTGTAACACTACCAATTTTTATAACTTGTTAACATATGAAATCCAAAAAGATAATGGAAAATTTCTCTCCAATCTTTTTTATCATAAAAACAAAACAATTAATTCCTTATCAATTTTCTTAAAATATAATAAACCAAAATCTATAAACAATAATCATTATTATGAAATTGAAATAAAAATTTATAGCATGTCTAAATTATTATATCTTTGTGATTTAAAAAAAATATAAGTTTACAATTTTAATATTTTATCATGATAACAAGCATTATCAAAATTAATCTAGTATTAGGCTCAAAGTTCATAGTGATAATGACTAGGCTAAGTTTATCATCTATTAAGATAAATAAGTATATTTTTACAATTTCATTTATATATTTAAACATGGTGTAAATGAAAATATTGAGATCAATATGGTTTTAGTGAACAATAAGGTAATGGAGGTTAATTAGGTTATGAAATCGAATAATTTTTTGCTTTATATTATTAAAGGTGGATAAGATAAAAAGAAATGGTGTTCATCCTTAGCCTCCTTTGTATCACAAATTTTACAAGTTCACTCATCAAGATCATTTTACAAATTTTGCAAAGGGGTTTTGGGTTAGTGGGTTAGTTGAGTGATCATTTTAGCTATGAAGATCATAAGCATTGGTCTTTATTTTGATAATATTCATTTTGTTTTTTAAACTAGTGATGTTGGAAAACTAGTTTTTATGGACAAATTTTGATTTGTGAAATTTTTGTAGGATTTCAACTTCCTTTTATTAATAATTTTATTATCATTTTGGGTCTTATACTTACACACTTTAGAGATGTATCATTTAATATTGTAGATATTATTAATTTGATTAACTTATTTTTATGTTTTAATAATTAATTCAAGCTTCAAAGTCCTTAGCCCAACTTTTTTTAAGAATGTGGTGGTCACAACTCATACCAGAAGAAATAGAAGAAATAGCGAGGACCTTATTTGGACTTATCTTGAATGTGACTTGTGTTTATAATCTAAATATTTAATCATGAATTTAAATTACAAAGAAGTAATTCCAACATTAACTGCAACTAAGTACTTTCACAATTAATAAAAAAAATGAGGCGAGACGAGTCATCGCGGCTAGGGCCCAAACCCTAGCCGCCTAGCTCTGGAATTCGAGTGCAGGAAGCGATCTGCAGCCGCCCAGCACCCAGGGTTCGTGATTCACCCGGTCCAGGGCATCGGAATGGTATTGCAGCACTTTGCCTGAGAGTCTGCTCGTGATTTGGAGAAGCGGTCTTGGTGTCTCAGCACATTGCTTGGCCACAGGGACGCGTCTAGCAGAAGGGCGCGGATCAAATCCCACGGCAGTACCTTCAAAGGGTCCCTGCGAGGCTTGAGACCGCCCACAGGTTTGCATGCGGGTGGGTACAGTGGTATCCATTACGATTTGATCTTGTTTGCAGGAGGTTGGCTACGATGGCCCCAGAACTAAATGCCGAGAAGGGACCTCTGGAAGCCTTCAAGGCGTTAGTTCGTTCGGCAGGCCCCAAACCCAAACCTTCTCTCCCATCCAAGTTTGTTAAGAAGATGGAGGAGATCCCCTCTCTGGAGCTAACTCCAGAGCACCCTTGCTCTCTTGCCCTCCGTCTAGCAGAAACGTCCCTCGTCGGAAAGTTTACGGGGTTATGGCCTAGCCCCAAAGCGGTGGAGGCATGGACGAATGACTGTTGGAAATCACTGATAAAGGAAAACGTTTCTCTATTTGCAGTAGGCAGGGGTTTCTTTGTTTTCAGTTTCTTAAGCAAAGAGGAATGTGATCTAGTCTTCATATCTGGGCCCTACTTCATGGGGTCGAGAGGACTGTTCTTAGCCCCCTGGACTCCTGACTTCAATCCCGAAGCCGAGATTACCGCAGCTCCAGTATGGGTTAGGCTGCCTCTTCTACCCTTGCATCTCTGGGGAATAGAATCTC
>ML905801.1:0-11225 GCA_009831015.1 Picea engelmannii
AAAGGTTTTTCCTAGGAACCATGTCAAAAGCTTTTCTAAAGTCAACAAAACAACAAAAAAGATTGGTTTTAGTATTGCAGAACTCCTCTGCAATGATCCTAAAGGTAACAAGATGGTCCACAATTGAGTGATATCTCCTAAACTCATAAATAATTTTAAGGTAGGAATTCCAATCCGTTAAGGGAATCCTATTATTTTATTTAGTATTGTGTTTTAGAATTTGGCTCCATAACTTCTTAGGATCCAACTTGTATAGTTGTGAAAGTTGCTCTTGCCTTTTACTGATATAGTATCTTTGAATCCTTTTAATTAGGGCTTTGTATGTATTGATCTTATCAATTTTTAAGGGCTCATTAGAAGCATCCCTAATGACTTTCCTAGCAATTTTACATTCTTTATCATACCAAGGGTTGGTTGTTCTATTATTCTTTTTATGGGACACCTCGAAAGAGAGCTTGTTAATGGAAGTGGAAAGGGTAGTTGTAAAATTATGATAGAGTTATTCAATGTTGTCCTTATAAGTTAGGAGTTTTAATTTACTATTTAAATCCTTTAAGAAAATGTCAACTTTACTTTTNTCAAAGCGCAAATTCCTTTGATTATCATAATTATCTTCAATGGTGCTCATATGCATGGAAAATTTTAGAGTTAGGGTTAAAGGTTTATGATTAGAGTCAGGCTCATTGTAACACACCAACTACGGGAACTAATATTTTTTGTCTTTTTCCCTCTTTTCATCGAGGAACATAATTCCCCAAATTCCTATGGGGCCTAATGCAGACCCTACCATCCCTTATCCTTACCCATGTGATCATTGGCTATGACCACAGGCCTTACCGAAGAGGTGCTTCCGGCTTTCACGATTTAGGAAATCGCGATGCATGTGTTCCCCTGCTCTCTTGTCTCTCGAAGTGCCAAAATCCGAAAGGGACCAATAGTTTGTCATATCTAACAATGCCTCAGATTAAAACCTGGCATCCCACCTTTCAGAGTTTCGCGTACCAGGTTTTTGTGGTAGAAGAGGATGAGGGGTTCATGCCTTCGGTTTTTCGGGTGCCAAAACACCGACAACCAAATCTACATGCGCTAATCCATATCGGGGTTTCACAAGTCAGGAATTTGGGACTGGCGTGTATCAGGGACTTGCTTCTAGATATCCCAAGTGCCAAAATATCGAGACATCAAGACTTACCCACGCTATTATCATTTCAGGGTTTCGCAAGTCGGGACTTCGCGACCAGCGAGTACAAGGGAACTGACCCTTTGGTTTCCTGGGTGCCGAAACACTGAAACATCCAAACTCTAGACACATTATGTCATTTCGGGGTTTCACAAGTTGGGATTTCGGGACTGGCGAGTACAAGAGACTGGCCCTTAGGTATCCCAAGTGCCGAAATGTCGAAACACCGTAACTCATCTGCTCTATTATCATTTCGGGGTCTCGCAAGTCCGGATATACACAGACAGGAGGTCTCGAACCTAGGTTTCCCGGGAGCTGAAACTCTGAACCATATATCCTCTAAACTCACTTCGGGGTTTCGCAAGTCGGGATTTCGCAATGTGCGATGACAAGAGGTCTTGCACCTGGGTTTCCCAGGAGCCGAAACTTCGAAGTTCATATATATATATATATATATATATATATATATATATGCTAAGCTTGTTTTGTGGTTTCGCAAGTCGGGATTTCGCGACACGCGCAGACAAGGAAACTTTCCCTTGGGTATCCCGGGTGCCGAAACACCGAAACACCAAACTCTAGCCACGCTATACCATTTCAGGGTTTCTCACGTCGGGATTTCGCGATATGCGAGGGCGAGGGGCCTCGCATTTAGGATATTCGGGAGTCGAAACTCCGAAGCTCATATAGTCACTTCTAGGTTTCGCAAGTTGGGATTTCGCGATGTGCGATGACAAAAGGTCTCGCATCTGAGTTTCTCGAGAGATGAAACTCCAAAGCTCATGTATATACGCTATGCTCGTTTCGGGGTTTCGCAAGTCGGGATTTCGCGATGTGCGATGACAAGAGGTCTCGCATCTGAGTTTCCCGGGAGCCGAAACTTCGAAGCTCATGTATATACGTTATGCTCGTTTCGGGGTTTCGCAAGTCAAGATTTCGCGATGTGCGATGACAAGAGGTCTCGCATCTGAGTTTCCCGGGAGCTGAAACTCCGAAACACGGATATATATATATATATATATATATATATATATATATACACACATAACGCTAAGTTCATTTCGGGGTTTCGTAAGTCGAGATTTTGCAACTGGCAAATACAAGGAACTGACCCTTAGGATTCCCGGGTGCCGAAACGCTGAAACATCAAACTCTAGCCACACTATTATCATTTCAGGGTTTCACAAGTCAGGATTTCAGGACTGGCGAGTACAAGAGACTTGCCCTTAGATATCCCGGGTGCCGAAAAACCCATACATCAAGACTCTAATCACGCTACACTATTCTGGGGTTTTGCAAGTCGGGATTTCGGGACTCGCGAGTACAAGGAAACTAGCCCTTGGGTTTCTCGATTGTCGAAACACCGAAACACCAAGACTTATCCACGCTAGACCTTTTCGGGGTTTCATACTTCAGGATTTCATGATTGGCGAGCACAAGGGAACTTACCCTTGGATTTCCCGGGTGCGGAAACACTGAAAGACCAACTCTGAGGGAACAATTCTTGCTGGTGCAAGGTCTCCAGACTTAGGCCATAAAATCCTTCAACAGATCCTTGGGTAATTATCACCAGGCTTGGGGACATGACTGAAAGGCCTTCTTAACTTATCAAGCTATGAACTTTGTGACAGGGGCGAGGTAAGCTTAGATATTTACTTAAATGGTAGTCCTTTCAAGGAACTCACTCCAACTTTGGAATAGTGAGGGAGACTTCCCAGAAGGAGGTGCCTTCGGGGAAATCCAACCAAGACATCGCGTGAGTCAAGTAAATGGGACAGATCTCCCGAGAATGGACTCGGACTCTGAACTTGTTCAATGTATATGTATGTATATATATATATATATAAATTAATCGAATATGGCCATACAAGTATAAGGATGCATCTGTTGCATATATATGTAAATGGACCGAATATGGCCATACAAGTATAAGAATGCATCCGTCTTTTCCGATCAAACACACCAGGCAACCGCTTCTATACAGAAACCATGCATAAGTGCACAACCATGAGCATGCATTCTAGAAACATTCAATTTGAAATACAGGACATAAATACTTATCAGAAAACACCAGGTGTAATGCAACTGCTGAGAGGGGTGCTCGTTTCCACCCAACCGTAGGCTCAGCGAATCCAAATGGATTTACCACTAGCCACCCCCGAGCTAGACCACAATGCTTTGAGACTCAGTCTCTTACTTCTCGCCCGTCGGAAGTCTAGGATGAAGGTTACTCTCCTTCTCCTTTGCTCATGACTCTTTGTATTTCCCAGAGTTCCTCTGGTTCTCCTTTCATGATTCCTGTCGCGTGTGTGTGTGTCTCTGTCTGCTCCTCTCTCCCCCCCTTCCACACTTCTTTCCTCCTACGAGGTTGCATGTGGCACGGAATTCCTTGTCCGATGGTCAGGTCTGAGAGCTTCTATGGATGGGCATCTCACCCCATCCCCTCATTTACTCTTGAGGAGCCTCCCCACCTGCCATCCGGGCAGGTAATTCATTTCGGGGTTTGAGAGTGATCTTTGGTTTTCCCGAGCACGTACAAACCAGTATGGTTTTGGTTCCGTGGAATTTAACGTAGCCACTCCCGGCCCCTTCCACCACCTCTCATTAGTCATCGTGGTCTCTTTTCAGCACATCCCTCTCTCAACAGTCATGCAACATATATTCATACATCATTTACATTCCTCGGACCTTTTATACTAAGGTCTATTAATTCAACATTCACAATCTTTGAGTTTGCCATAGTTCTTGGCCAGTATAGTTATTTTTATAGACTGGGGAAAACAGGGTGTTACAATTCCCTCCCCCTTAAAGGAACATCATCCTCGATGTTCTATCTATCAAAGTGACATGTATGTACAGGGGTAAACAAAATCAGATATGCTTGTTTCATGGCATCTTCCATTTCCCATGTAGCCGCATTTGGGCCAAAATGTTTCCACTACACCTTGACCTGTGCAATGGTTCGGTTCCTGAGCAGGGTTTCCTTTCTGTCCAATATGCATTGAGGTTCTGGTAGGAATTCTCCCTCTGGTTCCACCTGGATCACAGACCAGTCAATTATATGAGTAGAATCATGTACATATTTCTTCAATAATGAAACATGGAAAACATTATGTGCTTTTACTGTGGGAGGAAGTGCTAGCCTATAGGCTACAGGTCCCACTCTATCTAGAACCTCAAAGGGTCCACAATACCAAGGTTCNATATGAGTAGAATCATGTACATATTTCTTCAATAATGAAACATGGAAAACATTATGTGCTTTTACTGTGGGAGGAAGTGCTAGCCTATAGGCTACAGGTCCCACTCTATCTAGAACCTCAAAGGGTCCACAATACCGAGGTTCCACAGGGCGTAGTTCCACAGGTCATAGTTCCACAGGTCACAATTCCACAAGTCATAGTTCCAGAGGGCCTAGTTCTAGAGGGCGTAGTTCCAGAGGTCATAGTTCCATAGGGCGGAGTTCAAGAGGTCATAGTTCCAAAGGGCGTAGCTCCAAAGGGCATAGTTCCACAGGTCATAGTTCTAGAGAGCGTAGTTCCACAAGTCAAAGTTCCAAAGGGCGTAGTTCTAGAAAGCATAGTTCTAGAGGGCGTAGTTCCACAGACATAGTTCTAGAGGCGTAGTTCTAGAGGGCATAGTTCCAGGGGAGTAGTTCTAGAGGGTGTAGTTCCACAGGTCATAGTTCTATAAGGCGTAGTTCCACAGGTCATAGTTCCAAAGGGCCTAGTTCCACAGGTCATAGTTCCAAAGGTCATAGTTCGAGAGGTGTAGTTTCAGAGGGCGCAGTTCCAGAGGTCATAGTTCCAAAGGGCATAGTTCTAGAGGGCATAGTTCCACAGGTCATAGTTCCAGAGGGTGTAGTTCCAAAGGGTGTAGTTCTAGAGGGTGTAGTTCTAGAGGTCATAGTTCCAGAGGCGTAGTTCCAGAGGGCGTAGTTCTAGAGGTCATAGTTCCAAAGGGTGTAGTTCTAGAGGGTGTAGCTCCACAGGTCATAGTTCGATAGGGTGTAGTTCCAAAGGGCATAGTTCTAGAGGGCATAGTTCCACAGGTCATAGTTCCAGAGGTGTAGTTCCAGAGGGCGTAGTTCCATAGGTCATAGTTCTAGAGGGCGTAGTTCCATAGGGAGTAGTTCCATGGGTCATAGTTCCAGAGGGCGTAGTTCCAAAGATCATAGTTCCAAAGGGCATAGTTCTAGAGGGCATAGTTCCAGAGGGTGTAGTTCCATGGGTCATAGTTCCAGAGGGTGTATTTCCACAGGTCATAGTTCCAAAGGGCATAGTTCTAAAGCACGTAGTTCCATATGTCATAGTTCTAGAGGGTGTAGTTCCATAGGTCATAGTTCCAGAGGACCTAGTTCCAAAGGCATAGTTCTAGAGGGCGTAGTTCCATAGGTCATAGTTCCAAACGACATAGTTTCAGAGGTCATAGTTCCAGAGGCGTAGTTTCGGAGGGTGTAGTTCCACGGGTCATAGCTCCACAGGTCACAATTCCACAAGTCATAGTTCCAGAGGGCCTAGTTCTAGAGGGCATAGTTCCACAGGTCATAGTTCCATAGGGCGTAGTTCAAGAGGTCATAGTTCCAGAGGGCGTAGTTCCACAGGTCATAGTTCCAGAGGGCGTAGTTCCAAAGGGCATAGTTCTAGAGGGCGTATTTCTAGAGGTCATAGTTCCAGAGGGCGTAGTTCCAGAGGTGTAGTTCCAGAGGGCATAGTTCCAAAGGGCGTAGTTCTAGAGGTCATAGTTCTAAAGGAGTAGTTCCAAAGGACGTAGTTCCACAGTTCATAGTTCCAAAGGGCGTAGTTGTAGAGGGCATAGTTCCAGAGGGTGTAGTTCCAGAGGCATAGTTCCAAAGGCATAGTTCCAGAGGGAATAGTTCCAGGGGTGTAGTTCTAGAGGGTGTAGTTCCACAAGTCATAGTTCCAGAGGGCGTAGTTCCACAGGTCTTAGTTCCAAAGGGCGTAGTTCCAGAGGGCGTAGTTCTAGAGGTCATAGTTCTAGAGGGCGTAGTTCCATAGGTCATAGTTCCACAGGTCATATTTACAGAGGTGTAGTTCCAGAGGGCGCAGTTCTAGAGGTCATAGTTCCAAAGGGCATAGTTCCAGAGGGCATTGTTAATAAATACCCTTGATAATTAGAGGGCATAGTTCCAAAGGACATTAGTTCCAAAGGGCATAGTTCCAGAGGGTATAGTTAATAAATACCCAGAGGGCATAGGGACCTGTGGAACTATGACCTGTGGAGCTACACCCTTTGGAACTATGACCTCTGGAACTATGCCTTTTGGAACTATACCCTCTGGAACTATGCCCTTTGGAACTATGACCTGTGGAACTATGCCTTTGGAACTAAACCTCTGGAACTACACCTTATGGAACTACACCCTTTGGACCTATGACCTCTGGAACTATGCCCTTTGGAACTATGACATGTGGAACTACACCCTCTAGAACTAGGCCCTCTGGAACTATGAACTGTGGAATTGTGACCTCTGGAACTATGCCCTGTGGAGCTACACTCTATGGAACTATGACCTCTGGAACTATGACCTGTGGAACTAGGCCCTCTAGAACTAGGCCCTCTGGAACTACGACCCATGGAATTGTGACCTATGGAACTATGACCTATGGAACTACGCCCTCTAGAACTATGACCTCTGGAACTATGCCCTCTAGAACTAGGCCCTCTAGAACTGACTTGTGGAGTTGTGACTTGTGGAACTATGATTTGTGGAACTTTGTCCTCTGGAACTATGACCTATGGAAGTACGCCCTCTGGAACTATGCCCTTTAGAAATATGACCTATGGAACTACGCCCTTTGGAACTACGCCCTATGGAACTATGACCTCTGTAACTATGCCCTTTGGAACTACGCCCTTTGGAACTATGACCTATGGAACTATGCCCTATGGAACTACGCCTCTGGAACTACACCCTCTGGAGCTATTCCCTTTGGAACTATGCCTATGGAACTACACCTCATAGTTCTAAAGGGTGTAGTTCCAGAAGTGTAGTTCCATAGGTTGTAGTTCCACAAGTCATAGTTCCAAAGGGAGTAGTTCCAGAGGGCATAGTTCCAGAGGTCATAGTTCCAGAGGGCGTAGTTCCACAGGTCATAGTTCTAYAGGTCACAATTCCATAGGTCATAGTTCTAGGGGGTGTAGTTCCACAAAGCGTAGTTCCAGAGGTCACAATTCTAGAGGTCATAGTTCCAGAGGGCCTAGTTCTAGAGGGCGTAGTTCCATAGGTCATAGTTCYATAGGGCATAGTTCCACAGGTCATAGTTCCAAAGGATGTAGCTYCAGAGGGCGTAGTTCCAAAGGGCGTAGTTCCACAGGTCATAGTTCCAAAGGGCATAGTTCCATAGGGCGTAGTTCAAACGTTCATAGTTCCAGAGGGCGTAGTTCCACAAGTCATAGTTCCACAGGGCACAATTCCATAGGTCATAGTTCCAGAGGGCGTAGTTCCACAGGTCATAGTTCCAAAGGGCGTAGTTCCAGAGGGTGTACTTCCAGAGTTCATAGTTCCAAAGGGCGTAGTTCCAGAGGGACTAGTTCTAGAGGGCGTAGTTCCAGAGGTCAATGTTCTAGAGGGCGTAGTTCCACAGGTCATAGTTCCAAAGGTCATAATTCCACAAGTCATAGTTCTAGAGTGTCTAGTTCTAGAGGGCATAGTTCCACTGGTCATAGTTCTAGAGGGCGTAGTTCCAGAGGTCATAGTTCCATAGGGTGTAATTGCACAGGGCGTAGTTCCACAGGTCACAATTCCATAGGTCATAGTTCTAGAGGGCCTAGTTCTAGAGGGCGTAGTTCCACAGGTCATAGTTCTAGAGGGCATAGTTCCAGAGGTCATAGTTCCAAAGGGCATAGTTCCAGAGGGCGTAGTTCCACAGGTCATAGTTCCAAAGGGAGTAGTTCCAAAGGCGTAGTTCCAAAGAGCGTAGCTCCAGAGGGCGTAGTTCCATAGGCGTAGTTCCAGAGGGCGTAGTTCCACAGGTCATAGTTCCAAAGAGTGTAGTTCCATAGGGCATAGTTCCAGAGGTCATAGTTCTAGAGGGCGTAGTTCTAGAGGGCATAGTTCCAGAGGTCATAGTTCCAAAGGGCGTAGTTCCACAAGGCGTAGTTCCAGAGGTCATAGTTCCAGAGGGCATAGTTCCACAGGTCATAGTTCCACAGGTCACAATTCCACAAGTCATAGTTCCAGAGAGCCTAGTTATAGAGGGCATACTTCCAGAGGTCATAGTTCCAGAAGGCGTAGTTCCACAGGTCATAGTTCCATAAGTCACAATTCCACAGGTCATATTTCCAGAGGACCTAGTTCTAGAGGGCGTAGTTCCATAGGTCATAGTTCCAGAGGGCGTAGATCCAGAGGTCATAGTTCTAGAGGGTGTAGTTCCATAGGGCGTAGTTCCAGAGGTCATTATTCCACAGGTCATAGTTCTAAATGATGTAGTTCCAGAGGTCATAGTTCCAAAGGGAATAGTTCCAGAGGGTGTAGTTCCAGAGGTCATAGTTCCAGAGGGCTTAGTTCCATAGGTCATAGTTCCACAGGTTACAATTCCACAGGTCATAGTTCCAGAGGGCATAGTTCCACAGGTCATAGTTCTGTTATCTCCTCAAATAAATTGGTGGATTTTTTCTTTTGAGGTGATAGGTTGTCATCTAAATTTTATTTCTAAATTTTTGTAAGTAGGTTAGAGAGTCTGTATTTCGAAAATGAGCTCAAAAGAAAGTTTGAATTTGTTTTGGTCAAGAAAAAGTCAGAATATCAGGTTTCGGTGGTTTAGGCGAGCCTCAATTGTGCTCATTAACCACTGAAAGCCTTTGTTCCCGACAGTTAAGGGGTCGAAGTAAGAAGGCCATTAACCACCGAAAGTGTTTCAACGGTAAAAATGGAAATCCCGTTCTTTCGCACGAGCCAGCTGTCAACAAGTCGGGGTTTCGCTAAGTTCATTTCGGGGTATATATATATACATAACACTAAGTTCATTTCGGGGTTTCGCAAGTCGGGATTTTGCAACTGGCAAATACAAGGAACTGACCCTTAGGATTCCCGGGTGCCGAAACGCCGAAACATCAAACTCTAGCCACACTATTATTATTTCAGGGTTTCACAAGTCAGGATTTCAGGACTGGCGAGTACAAGAGACTTGCCCTTAGATATCCCGGGTGCCGAAACACCCATACATAAAGACTCTAATCACACTACACTATTCTGGGGTTTTGCAAGTCGGGATTTCGGGACTCGCGAGTACAAGGAAACTGGCCCCTGGGTTTCTCGGTTGTCGAAACACCGAAACACCAAGACTTATCCACGCTAGACCTTTTCGGGGTTTCATACTTCAGGATTTCATGATTGGCGAGCACAAGGGAACTTACCCTTGGATTTCTCGGGTGCAGAAACACTGAAAGACCAACTCTGAGGGAACCATTCTTGCTGGTGCAAGGTCTCCAGACTTAGGCCATAAAATCCTTCAACAGATCCTTGGGTAATTATCACCAGGCTTGGGGACATGACTGAAAGGCCTTCTTAACTTATCGAGCTATGAACTCTATGACGGGGGCGAGGTAAGCTTAGATATTTACTTAAATGGTAGTCCTTTCAAGGAACTCACTCCAACTTTGGAATAGTGAGGGAGCCTTCTCGGAAGGAGGTGCCTTCGGGGAAATCCAACCAAGACATCGCGTGAGTCAAGTAAATGGGACAGATCTCCCGAGAATGGACTCGGGCTCTGAACTTGTTCAATGTATATGTATGCATATATATATATAAATTAATCGAATATGCCCATACAAGTATAAGCATGCATCTGTTGCATATATATGTAAATGGACCGAATATGGCCATACAAGTATAAGCATGCATCCGTCTTTTCCGATCAAACACACCAGGCAACCGCTTCTATACAGAAACCATGCATAAGTGCACAACCATGAGCATGCATTCTAGAAACATTCAATTTGAAATACAGGACATAAATACTTATCAGAAAACACCAGGTGTAATGCAACTGCTGAGAGGGGTGCTCGTTTCCACCCAACCGTAGGCTCAGCGACTCCAAATGGATTTACCACTAGCCACCCCCGAGCTAGACCACAATTCTTTGAGACTCAGTCTCTTACTTCTCGCCCGTCGGAAGTCTAGGATGAAGGTTACTCTCCTTCTCCTCTGCTCATGACTCTCTGTATTTCCCAGAGTTCCTCTGGTTCTCCTTTCATGATTCTTGTCGCGCGTGTGTGTGTCTATGTCTGCTCCTCTCTCCCCCCCTTCCACACTTCTTTCCTCCTACGAGGTTGCGTGTGGCACGAAATTCCATGTCCGATGGTCAGGTCTGAGAGCTTCTACGGATGGGAATCTCACCCCATCCCCTCATTTACTCTTGAGGAGCCTCCCCACCTAACATCCGGGCGGGTAATTCATTTCGGGGTTTGAGAGTGATCTTTGGTTTTCCCGAGCACGTACAAACCAATATGGTTTTGGTTCGGTTGAAGTTAATGTAGCCCCTCACGACCCCTTCCACCACCTCTCATTAGTCATCGTGGTCTATTTTCAGCACATCCCTCTCTCAGCAGTCATGCAACATATATTCATACATCATTTACACTCCTCGGACCTTTTATACTAAGGTTTGTTAATTCAACATTCACAATCTTTGAGTTTGCCATAGTTCTTGGCCAGTATAGTTATTATTATAGACTAGGGGAAACAGGGTGTTACAATTCCCTCCCCCTTAAAGGAACATCATCCTCGATGTTCTATCTATCAAAGTGACATGTATGTACAGGGGTAAACAAAATCGGATATGCTTGTTTCATGGCATCTTCCATTTCCCATGTAGCCTCATTTGGGCCAAAATGTTTCCACTGCACCTTGACCTCTGCAATGGTTCGGTTCCCGAGCAGGGTTTCCTTTCTGTCCAATATGCATTGAGGTTCTGGTAGGAATTCTCCCTCTGGTTCCACCTGGATCACAGACCAGTCAATTATATGATTAGAATCATGTACATATTTCTTCAATAATGAAACATGGAAAACATTATGTGCT
>WSFP011554103.1:0-11225 GCA_009831015.1 Picea engelmannii
TTTTGGCATTCCCGATTATTGTAAAAAGGCCTCCAGAGCCTCATTGTAACCATCTTCTCACGGATGCGAGTAGCCGTCACATCTCTTCTCAGAGATAAGCTACCACCATTCTAGAGAGTCTTTCACTCTGTACTTTTTACAGTCTCTGTACATTTATTTCATTAATAGAAATCGTGTATTACTGTATCTCTGTGTTTATGGTTGCATTTATGATATATTTCTGTTATATTATTGGATATACGCGATATCTCTGTGCATTTCTTTATTATATCTCCGCTCTCATTTCGTGCCGAAAATAATCCGGATCATATATATATTTTGTATTGTAAACATTGTAACACAATGAATGAATATAGAATATGTTGGTTTTCCTAGTTTGGGTTTCCAGGGGAAAAATCTCTATGTAATGTTTGTATTTTCCATTGTATCTTTTATGTTCTTTTTCTGAATATCTATTTGTTGTAAATATTGTACAAGGTTAGAATTTACAATTATGGACGCTAGTGTTAATATGCAATGAACTATTAGTTAATAGGAAATGAACTTGCAAGTTCTTAACTACTAACCCTGTGTAATTAGATGATAGCTAGGTTTTCATATGCTGAAATAGACTTTAAAAACAAAGTTTTTAGTTTATGGTTTCTTTGATAAGTTTCGGTGGATGGATAGTTGTTGGTTTTAGTTTTCATTTTCAGTTTACTTATCTAATTGTTGTTTAGTTTTGTTTATCTAGTTGTTAGTTAGTTTGCTTATTTAATTTCTTGTCATATGCTAAAATAGAAATAGGTTTCAATTTATGTTTTATGAGTATTTTCTATTTGCAATTTAATTTGTTAAAATAGAATTAGTTTAGTTTATTTCAGCCAATTTCCTTTTTTAGATCTAGGTTTCAATTTTAATTCGAAGCTTGATTATTGAGTTTAGTTTTTACTTATGAATCTAAGTAGTATGAATTTGATTATATTAGTATAGAATGCAATTGAATTACATAGAATAGTGTTTGCATACTGTTGATGATTAATGCATAATTGATGAATCACATGGATATGCAGGATAGTTGATGTTGCTTCTATAATGGCCAAGTTCTCATTGGATTGTCTAATTCACACTTTTCACTTTTCTATCGAAGTCAATATTGAGTTTATCCATATTGAATTATCGTTAATTGTTAAATGTCATTGTGATATCATAAGACACTGGAGACATAATCATCAACACTATATTTGAGTTTTCTCTCTTTTTAGAGAATAGTTCCTCGCTTTTGTAGATTAGAGAATAGTCTTCTTGCTTTGGTAGATTAAAGAATAGTTTTCTTACTGTAGATTAGAGAGTAGTTGTTGATTACCTTTATTGTCATGATGCTTTGAATTTAGTAGATTAATATTTTCTTTCATAAATTAGAAGTAGTTACGAAGTTTAATTTAAAAATAGAGTTCACTTGCTTATTAGTTTGATTAGTTTCTTATTGAGTAATCTTGATTAGTTTACTTGCTGTAGAATTTATCATAGGTTAGTTAGTCGTTTGCTTGCTTGTCTATTTTTCTTTGATAGGGTAGTTTCTTGCTTATTTACTTGCTTTAATAGGATAAGTTCTTATTGAATTTGAGTAGGTTAATTAAAGTAGTTTGTCGTTGTAATTGCTTATTAGGTAGATTGTTTTCTTTTCTTTATTGTCATGATTAAGATAGTTTTCTTTAAATAGGGTTTTCATTTGCTTTCTTAGAACTATCCATCAATCCTTGTTCAAAAGTTACTTAGGATAAATAGTTTAAGTTTCTTTGTAGGGTTTGATCATTAATATCATTTGCTTGAATAGATTATCCCTTAGATAGCCCATCTCCTTAGTTATACTATACTATCTCTAGCCTTTCTTCCTTGGCACATATAGTGGTACAACTCTAAGTTTACTTACCCCTAGTTGACAATTTAATTAAGGGTTTTTAAGTTTTTTTTAGTCCATATAGAACACCCATCATTTTTGGTGTCGTTTCCAGGGAGTTGTCTCAAGGTAGGAAATAGTTAGGAAATAGATCACTTCTAAACCTTAGCATTAGTTTGGTGGCAGGGGAACTTTAAGATGAGAGGTAAGAACCTACGCATCTGCTATAGCAAGTTCCCCCAAAGACAATGGTATTTTTTTCCTTTTTTTTTGTTTACTTTCATGAATATACCTAGAGACCCAAAAGGTAGATACGTTAAATCCAAATCAGATCTTTCAACCAAGGTTCCTTCCGACCTTTTTGGGGGAAGGAACGTTCCACTCATAAATTCCCCAGAACAATACCTAAAACAAGAGCTAGCTCAACCCAAAGAGATAAAGCAGTCTCTTAAGAGACTAAGACAGGGAGCACTATAGAACAAAAAATTGAAGCATCAGTAATATTGGGACAGGAGGCAAGACCACTCGAGCCTTCCGCAGAACTAAACAATACAATCTTTGTTTTCCTGCCACCATCAGAAGATAATAACTTTGAAGACATCATAGACCCATTGAATAGGTGAATACCTTGTTTGGTAGTTCAGCCAACATAATTGTCTCTCAAGTTGACACAGAAACTTTGGCACTAATAATCTCAACCAACTCGAGTAGAGTACCAGACAACCAAACAATGGGAATACCTTCCCATAAGAGGGATATCTTGTTCTCTTGAAGAATAAAACCACTTAGGTACTCTATTTTTTGAAACCAAACCAATATGGATGATTGGGAGGATCACAATAATGTAAGACACGAGGAGGAAGAAGAAGTTAGAAACCAAACCGAAACTACCTTTGGGTTTCCAATTTTGGAGACCACCCCAAATGTCAATATGAAAAATATTCCTCTCTTAGCACTACCCACCTTTTATGGTAAAAGAAGTGAAGATACAAACACCTTCCTATTTGAGTTCGACATCTTGTGTAGGAGCTACAACTACTTACAAGATGCCCAGAAACTAAAACTCTTTCCTACCACCCTCAAGGACTCTGCACTAAGATGGTTCATGGGGTTGGGAGAATCTAGTATTAGGTATTGGGAAGCCATGAAAGATATATTTATTAATAAGTACCAAGACTACTGCAAAACCAAAGAGTCTCGTAATGACATCTTCAAAATACAACAATTAGAAGACGTGCATCTTGAGGACTATATGGAACGGTTTGCGTACATCTCCTAGAAGTCAAAGTACCATGACCTCCCAGAGGATGTAGTTAGGGCTCTTTTCCTTAAGGTAATTTCAGAAGAATACCTATAAATGCTTAACTTGATGGCATCAAGTGACATCTCTCATAAGCCATTTTCTGAAATATGTGGAATGTGTAATAATTACTCAAGGAGTAGATCTAAAACAAGAAATAATGTTCGGGACCCTTATAATAGAAATTTAAAACCAATTAGTTCAGGTGGTATCATAAGAGAAGATATAGGGAACCTGTTAGCATTTATTCTTGTAAGAAAGGGGGGTGTTTTCTCTCCTTTCGAGCTCGTGGCGTGAACTATGAAGAAGTGGGCTTAAAATCCCAACAAATGCATTTTGTCCAAGGACATGGCCATGAGCGCAATGTGCAGCGCATAAAATCTCCATTTTAGGCTTAAAATGTTAGCAGATGGGTGATCCAGTATTCAACGGTGAGGATCGATCGATGGAGAAAATCGTCGATCGGTGGCTGGTTGTAGTCAATGTATTTGCGCCAAGTGTAGCACAGGAGATAGTGCTCAGTATCATCGAAATAATCAAGGTCGTTTGCTCGAGGAGGAACACGTGGCGCCTGATCATCCCTCGGTTGTGATTTCAGCTACCGAGACTTTGAAAGATGGGAGGTTTCTTTTTCCTTACATTTGGGATCCCCGAAGCGCGAAGTGTCGAAGGCACCCAGGAGTCAGGCCCATGGACTCAATATTGATCCAAGTCATCCATCCCTGGGATGCGTGGCATGCAATTGGGTTCTGTCATAGTTCGACTACCGGAACTTCGAGAGAACAGAGGGTCGCTCCTTCATTCATTAGCAATCGCCGAAATGAAAAATGTGAAATCCCTCCGGCTTGGGCCTGTAGTCATGGTGCCCAGTCAAATTCAACGAGCATAGGAGACTATCAAAGCACCTATCCTTCCAAGAATCTCCAAGGTCATTCGAGTACAGGGGACGCGAGGCATTTCTTGAGCCTTTCACGGGTCTAGTGTCGGGGATTTCGAAAGAAAAATAATCTAGAGCTCTCGGTGGGAGAATTCCCTAAAGAATATGGACCGTTGATCAAGGAGTAGCAATCAAAGAAAGGTTTCCATGTTGTCCGAGTGTAGAGTTGACCGAGGTTGTTCTCCATCCCAAGGAAGTAGTTATTGAGGTGGCTGGTGGTCATTAGAAATCATCTCTACCATAAATGGAAAGCCCAAAAAGGGACCTGAGAGAGGTCAATTCTTCTGCAGGTGCCAAGATTTTGATTGAGTCTGGTTTAAGCACACGACCGTCCAAAGATTTCAGGTGCAATGTTCTAATGAACATGCAGACGTAATGTTTTTAATGTTAAGCCTCGATTTTGCTGTTGTGATTGGCTTTGAGTATATGTAGGTAATTTTTGCCATTTTGTAAGGATCGATGGTAGAGATAAGCTCCCAACTGTAAATCTTTAACCAATCCTCTGGTTCTTTTGTTATGCAATGATATTTTGAGATTTCTTATTTAATGGCGACCAGCCTCCTCCTTTCCTTATTCCTCTGAATTTGAAAGCTCGGGTATGGATGATCCAGTCAGATGTTGCTGTAACTATATTATGCATGTTTGATTTTATTAGTTCTGCAACATTTGAGGTTTACTTTGAAGTCTCTCTAGTTTGAGAGGATCTCATAACTGAGACTTTTCCCCTTTCTTTTCTTTCACTTACTCACCACTATGCAAACTTACTGGCTCAAGTTGAATCAATACCTCACATGTCCTTGTTGTTCCAACCCAGTTTTCTGAGTGAGCGATATTGTTCTGAGTTTACTTCCATTCGATCATCCCCTTTATAAACAAATCGTGACATAAACTTATGGGTGTCAAGATCTGCTCCTGCTGCAATCCAGGAGTGACTTCTGATGCTAACATTTTCTAGCACTGTTGTCGGGGACGAAGTTGAAAAGTTTCCTGGGGTAGAACAACATTGAGCCTCTGATTTTGAATTTGCATCAGGCATCAAAGCCCTTGAAGATTTCTATTGTGCACCTGGCGACTCCATTGTGACAACTCCACCAGGGAGAACTTGCTGTGTTAATTATGGATTCCAGAGGTAGACACAGGCGGTCCCATCCAAAACTACCTCTAGCTACACCTGAAGCTGATCCAGAGGTGATTATCAGAAAAGGGAAGGCCTCTCAAGGAGAAACTTCCACTGCTGAACCAGGTCATTCGCCATATCCTTCTGTAGAAACTCCATTTTCTTCTTCTTAGCTTCCTAGTAGACCTATTTCTAAAGTTTCTCGTTTCCTGAATTTCAAGAGTGTTCCTGCTGAGTTTTCCCCTCTTGGTCTGGGATTGGAGGGAGAAATCCTTGTCACTCCCCTCTCCCCTAAAGATGTACCTTGGCATAGACCCTAGACTGCAGAAGATTTCACCACTCATCCTCTTGTTACTGTTGTTGCTACTGCATAGAGAGAAGCGTCTGTTAACTCAAGCCCCTTAGCCTTCTATATGAATCCCCCATTGTTTCCCCTTCCACCTGGTAGCAAATTACCACTATTCCCTGTTTGAGCTCCTTCTTCTCCAATTTATCCTCCACCTAATATCCCTATGGAAGGAGAAAATCCCCCCATGACTAGAATGGAGGCTATAATAGTTGCTAGATATGCTCCCCTTTTGTTACCTCAGCCTCTCAATGCCCTCCCAGTAGATGGCTACCTTAAGCAGCTACCAAGGTTTACAGGCAAAGGGGACATAGCTGTAGAAGAACACCTTGAAGCCTTTTACAGCTTCACAGATGATCATGTTATCATGCATGTAGACGTATGGATGAGGATTTTCATCCATAGCCTTGAAGGTGAGGCTAGAAAGTGGTTTAGGGCCCTGCCTCCTAGATCTATTGATGGGATTGAGGCTTTGGATAATGCCTTTTTGAGACAATGGGGAGACAAAAAAGACTTCATGTATTGCATGACAGAGTTTGGGTCTTTGAAGAGAAAGGAAGGAGAGTCTGTCTCTGACTTCTCCAAGAGATTCAATAAAATGTATAATAAAATCCTCGTTGAGATAAATCCCTCAGAAGCCTATGCTAAGATCACTTATGCTAGTTATTTTGATCCCAACTTCTGCCTTCTATTGAGGGAAAGGAGAGCCACTACTCTGGCTCACATGCAGGATGTATCCGTGGAAGTAGAATCTAACATATTGGTTGTTGACCGACTCAGGAATAAGGCCGATAGAGACATACCCAAGAAGACCTGAAGCCTCCCCGTCCAATTCCTCTCCCCTTCCCTTTTAGACAGATGAGGTAACTAAAATTCTAAATTATCTTTTATCTAGAATGGAAAGGTGGGAGTTAGAGGGGAAGCCGGCATACAGAAATCCCCAGAATACTGATAATAGAGGTTTAAGGAGGCCTGGTAACAATGTGCCACAAGATTTTTCAAGGGAACAAAGGGGCAAAGATAGAGATGATCAGATAATTCATACCCCTCTCCAGAATAACCTAGATGCTCATAAGGAAGGGGAGGAGATGGATGAGCTCGACCCTGAGATTCACTTCATTGAGGACACTTCCCCTTTTCCCCATTTAACTCAATCTACATATGAAGAATCCCTTATCACCACTCAAATCAATGAGTTGGGTAAAGGGGAAAAGGCCAGCAATACTCCTAATAGATACCATCTCAGTTCAAAGAATAAATAAGGGAGTTTTGATAGCCACAATCAGCCCCTCATAGCGGAAAGGCCTGCTAAAGTTGCAGCAATCACTACTAAAGAAAAGAAATCTCAGAATACTTCACCAACAACCAAGGAACCCGTCTCCAAGGTAAGGGAACCTCCTAAGCCTCTCTCCTCCTTTATTTTTGAGCATGAGATTCAAAATATTAGAATTCCCGTACCCCTCTCAGAACTAGTTAAAAATGAAGATTTCAAAAGGTCCCTCTCCAAATTGCTACAATGTGAGCCCCCCCGGCCTTCCACAGACTCAATAAATATCCAGGATGAAAAGACATCAGTCGTCCTAGGTCCCATGGTAGAAGACATAGATAATTCATCCCCTCCCTTCTACACATCCCTAAACATACATGATAAAGTGCTACATAACTGCCTCTTGGATTCGGGAGCTTCCCACAACCTTATGCCCAAAATAGTCATGGAAGAATTGGGACTAGAGGTGACAAAGGATTACCATGATTTGTACTCATTTGATTCAAGGAGGGTGAAATGCCTTGGAGTCATCAAAGACTTGGTGGTCTCTTTATTTCAATTGCCAATGAAGAGTGTGGTCATGGACGTTGTAGTAGCCGATGTTCCTCCCAAGTTCAGCATGTTGTTGTCAAGATCTTGGATTAAAAAGATTGCAGGAACATTACATATGGATCTCACATATGCTACCATTCCAGTCTTTGGAGAGGAACAAAAGAGGTTATACAGAGAAGCCCAGCTGGCCTACATTGTTAGCGATGAGGCAAACCCCACCAATCACCCTATCTTTGCACTAGACACTGATTTGGGATCTAGTTTGTTGCAGCTCACTGATGCTCCTGAAGCCCCTTTTCAAATCAAAAGGCAGCCCATTTTTAATCATGAGATACCCCCTCCAACCACCTCTGTTTGGAAGATGTTCTTCGATAGAGCTTCTTCTAGCATAGGCGCTAGTGCTGGAGTGGTTTTTGTGTCACCTTGTCAGGAAACCATATCCCTGTCATACAAGTTGGAATTTGAAACTACCAACAATGTGGAAGAATATGAAGCTCTAGTTTTGGGTTTAAGGGTTGCAAAAGAAATGGGAATAGAGGAGATAGCAGTGTTCGGAGATGCTGAGTTGATTATTCGGCAAGTCAGAAACGCTTATCGGGACAAGCATCCTCAGCTCAGAAGTTACAGAAATGAGGTATGGGACCTGATTGCTAATTTCTTCTTGGCTTTCAACATCTCTTTTATTCCAAGGGAGAAAAAATCTTTGGTCGATTCCTTATCTATTTCAGCTAGTCTGTTCAGGATCCTTCTACCGCCTAAGACCAAATATGATGTTGAAATAAAATATAGGCCAGTTGTACCAGACAATGTCAAGCATTGGAAAGTATTTGAAGATGATCTTGAACTGAAGAAATTTCTACAGTTTGTTGATGAATTTTCTACGTTTCACATTGATCAGGATCCTGTCCTTGAAATTCACCCTTACCCTGAGGTATTTTTAAATAAAATTTCTAATCACCAAATTATTCAGCGGCCTAGCATTCACATTATGAAGGGACTAGTCCCTATAGAAATATTGTTTGATGGGAACGATGTGGCAGTAAAGGGTGAAGTTTCGAATAAAGATGTTGATACAGCTGAGTGCAACATTGGCACATAGGAGGAGCCTAAGTTTTTCAAGTTGTCAAGCAGCCTGACCAAAGAACAGAGGGTCGGATATACCAATCTATTAAGAGAATTTGTTGATGTGTTTGCATGGACCTATAAAAATCTCAAGACATATGACACGTCTATCATTGAACACAAGATCCCACTGAAGGAAGAGGCTAATCCATTTAGGCAGAAGTTAAGATAGATAAATCCCATGTTGTTGCCTGTCATGGAGAAAGAAGTGAAGAAGTTGTTAGATGCCCAAATCATTGTCCCCTTAAGATATTCTGAGTGGGTGGCCAATTTGGTCGCGGTGAGGAAGAAAAGTGGAGAAATCAGGATCTGTGTTGATTTCAGGAACCTGAACAGGAGCTCAAAGAAAGACAACTATCCCTTTCCCAACATGGAACACATATTGCAAAGGGTAACTGGTGCATCTAGGATATTCATGATTGATGGTTTTTCTGGCTATAATCAAATATCAATCATGCCTGAGGACAGAGAAAAAACATCCTTCACTACTCCTTGGGGCACATTCATGTATGCCAAAATGCATTTTGGATTAATGAATGTAGGAGAAACATTTCAGCGAGCCATGGATATATCCTTCATCGGGGAGAAATATCAGTTTGTGGTTATCTATATGGATTACATCACAATCTTCTCCAGGTCTGATAAAGAGCATTGCTATCACTTAAAGAAAGTTTTCTTGAAATGCCAGATGTTTGGCCTTTCCTTAAATCCCAAGAAATATATGTTTTCTATGAAGGAAGGGAAGATGTTAGGCCATATAGTATCAGCAGAAGGAGTGAGAATTCATCCGAACAGGCTAGAGGAAATTTGGACCCTGTCACTTCCCAGGTCTAGAAAAGAAGTTCAAGCCTTTTTAGGGAAGATAAATTTTCTGAGGTGGTTCATCTCAAATTTTGCTGAGTTGGTGAAACACATCATAGCCATGCTCAGAAAGGGAAATGAAGTAAAATGGACTACCTAGCATAGGGAATCTTTTGTCCAAATAAAAAAGGCATTGACTAAGGCACCTGTGTTGATCAGTCTGGATTATTCCAAGGATTTCCTAATTTTTTCTTTTGCTTCTTTTGATACAGTAGCAACGGTCTTATTGCAAAGAAATGAGGAGGGGTGAGAGTTACCCATTTCCTTCTTCAGTAAGGCATTAAGAGACACAGAAATCAGGTATGAAATCATGGAGAAACAGGCCTATGCCTTAGTGAAAGCTCTCAAAGATTTTAAAGTCTATGTCTTTCACTCAAAAGTAACTGCGTACGTTCCTTCAGCCTATGTGA
Source organism: Picea engelmannii (assembly GCA_009831015.1). Classification (NCBI taxonomy): domain Eukaryota; kingdom Viridiplantae; phylum Streptophyta; class Pinopsida; order Pinales; family Pinaceae; genus Picea; species Picea engelmannii. The sequence continues at coordinate 9,792 of WSFP011554103.1, forward strand.
AAGATATCCTTATAGAGCCTGACAAAGATGGGAGAAGAGGTAAATGTATTTCCAAGATCCTGAGGTTTGACCTGGAGATAAATCCCACCAAGTTGGTAAAAGGGCAAGGTTTGGACAAGATGTTGGCCGAATCCAATTGTAGGGACTTGGGGGTTAGCTTCATCAACGCTTGCTCAAAAAATTAGCAAGTTGAATCGTCCAACAAAAGCTCTTAGCGCAGCTTATCACTAGCAGAATGCACCTGGTACAGAGACATTTTGTACTTCCTGCAAGAGTTGAAGCCTCCTGATGGGATGGGTAAAAGGAAGGAAAGAGATTTAAAGCTCAAGGTGGTCAGATATTTCCTTATTGACCATGTCTTGTACTGGAGAAACCCTCTAGGAGTGTTTCTGAGGTGCCAGAATCCATAGGAAGCCCAGAAAGTTATCTTTGATTTCAAAAGTAGCCTTTGTGGAGGGAATCATTTCTGGAAGACCACAACCCACAAAATTCTTAGGGATGGGTACTACTGGCCCACCTTATTCACTGATGTATGTAGAGAAATTAGAGCGGGTATCAAGTGCCAAAGGTTCTCAGGAAAGCAGCAGCTCAAATCACTGCCACTAAAGCTTGTAGTAGCTGCAACACCTTTTCAACAGTGGGGGTTGGACTTCATTGGGGAAATTCATCCTCCTTCAAGTGGTCAGCACAGATGGATCTTGACTGCAACAGACTATTTCACTAAGTGGATAGAAGCATCCCCCACCAGGAGTGCTTCTCACAGGGTTATTATCAGCTTCCTGGAGGATATCATAGCCATATTTGGCTGTCCCAGCAGAATTTTTATTGATAATGTTGCTTCTTTCAAGTCTGATCCTCTGATTAAGTTCTATGAACAGTTTGAAATTTCACTAATTCATTCCACCCCCTATTATCCTCAAGGAAATGGACTAGCACGATCTTCCAATAAAAGCCTAATCAATCTCATTAAAAGATTGTTGGAAGATAATAAGAGGGCCTGGGATTTGAAGCTCAAATTCTCTCTATGGGACTATCGAGTGACAACGAAGAAGTCCCTGGGCACCTCACCTTTTCAGCTTGTTTATGGGACAGAGGTTGTTTTTCCCACTCAACTCGCTTTACCTGTAGCAAAATTATTTCAAGATCGTGAAGGAGAGCCAGACCATATGGTCAGAAGAATTCATCAAGTGGTGGAAGTACAACAGATCAGGGAGCAGGTAATGAACAAAGATTATAGTCATCAGCAGAAGATCAAGCAGGCCTTTGAAAGGAAGGTCAAGAAAAAGGAATTCAAGATGGGAAATTTGGTGCTTAAATGGGATGCACCCAGGCAGGATAGAGGCAAACACAACAAGTTTGATGCCCTCTGGATCGGGCCCTTCAAAATATCCGAATTATTATTGAATAACACTTATATATAGTAAGGTAGTCAAA
>WSFP011554109.1:0-11225 GCA_009831015.1 Picea engelmannii
AAGTGCTTATTTCTCAGAAGGAGGGATGTCAAATTTCAATGGGAAGAAGCATTGAATCACAAAGAATCTCAGCAAGTGAAAAAACAGGGTCTGGACCTCAAAAAATGCAATTTTTGAAAAGATTTTGTGAAAAAATGGGATGGTGCTCTGGTGTAAGGGACACTAGGGTGTTATAAAGCTCTGTCCAGCACCTTTAGGGAGTGTTGGCACTCTACTAACATGGGCACAGGGGCGCTAGGCTTAAAAAACTCATAAAAATGTCCAAAAACCCAAAATTTCAGTCAAATTTTGACAATCAAGCTGAATGTGATGGGGTAAAGAGTCAATCAGCATATTAAATCAAACAAATGGGGTGAACAAGGTCTGAAAACAATCAAAGGGTAAGACAAGGTCTATGAGGAAAAATCAAAACCAAAAGTTTCGATTTTCCTTCAACAGAAACTGGCGACTCTTAACTCTAAGAAAGAAAGTGCTTATCATGGTCACTGACTTCCTTTTAGGTCTACACAAACTAATGCATGAAGAGGAAGGAGGAAAGACGTACCTTTTACTAGTGTTTGTCCCTGCACGCTTCGAGTTGAACTCCAATCTTGAGCTCCTTGATAAGCCCTGTAGACAAACAAAGTACAACCACTTCCTATTCTATCGAGATTAATTCGAAGCAAACCCATCTACTTAGAGACAAATTCATGTAATTTCAAACACAAATTAGAAAGAAACAGGCCAAGCATATTACATTAATGAGGACAAAATGTTACTTATAGCCATATATGGAATGTGGCAGTTTCGTCAAGTTCTCCTTGCCTAACCCTTGCTAAAAATCTCCACAATTGGAATGACGATAGCTTCGCTGATTAGCCTCCACTTCACTATGTGTTCCCTATGAGATCATAGGTTTCATGCTTCTCATCCCTTCTCCAAATATCACTCATGAGATCATAAGTTTGGTATCATTCTTCATCCAGCTCCCCCTTTTACCATGAGAAAGCCTGCTTATATAACCTTGGAGAGGCTCAACCACTTGAGATATCTTTGGGGTGAGTTGAGGATTTTCCTCCTTCAATTAGGGATCTTCCCTAAGATCATGGCTGGACTAGGGGTTCGAATTTAACTTCCTTCCAAGATTGAAAAGATCTTTCCCCCATTCTCCTCAACAAACCAACTACTACCCAGAATAGGTAGCGCTCCCTCAAAGGGGCCATCAGAGCGTTATAGCACTCCCAAGTAGGCTTTAGGGGGGTGATAGCACTCCTAAGAGTAGGATCGCTCCTTCAAAAGGGCTGATACAGTGTTATAACACTCCCATATAGTGTATAGGGGAGCACCAACACTCCTGGGAGACGTATAGGGGAGCGCTCTCCTCCAAAAACTCAATTTTTTGGGTTCTTTCAGATGGCAAGAGGTTCATAAGCCCAATTAATCATTCCTCCTCTTCCAAATCAAGTGTTTGATGTGTTTCAAGTGTCCTTCTCATGTCATTATAGGCATGACATAGGCATCATGACAGTATGCTTTCCTTGACACTTGCGACACTTGTGAGAAGAATGCGACACTTGTGACACTTGTAATGACAAAACTTGCGACACTATCAAAGTGAGTAATTTTGATGTGTAACAGTGGTCTAGGTTGATAGGAGGAGAAACAATCGAGTTCTCATATGTATTAGCAGATTTATCCTTAGGGGCCATGATTAACAGAGCCTAGATCAAATTAATAGTAGATTGAGATTACCTGGGGAAAAAGTACGTCTGTTGATGGTGGAGGTTGTGGCAGTTGGCTCGATAGCTTGTTTTGTTGCGGTGTGCATGGTGTCTGTGTTATCCACAATTTTGGTCGTCGTGATGATGGAAAATCAAGCTCTTCACTAAGAACACTTTCCTGAGAGAAGTTACATTTGTCTTCTTCCAAAAATCATGCTTTTAAAATATGTTCGCAGGCTACCTATATATCTGCCTGCGAGAATGCCTGATTCTCGCAGGCTGCATTAAACTAGGGTGCGAATAGTTCGCACTGTAACTAATAGCCAGGGTGCGAACATGTTCCAAAGGGAGGAAAAAGATGGAATCTCGAACCTTCTAGAAGGGAATCTTCTAGAAACGTGAGTTGGCTTCGAATGGTTATTCAGGTGCTGGCATTCCAGATATCTTGGGATCATTTCCTATCCAAGTAAATAATCTATCTTCTCCTATATATTGAGGAGATTGATCATGGAAAGGGTTAAGTAAGCAAACAAGCAGCAAGCTAGCTAGAGATTGATTAGAGAATTAGTGCAAGACTGTATGGAGGACTGATGCTATAGTAGCAAGAGACAACAACAAGGTCATCAGAAGTGGTTGATTTTCTTCATGCATGAGCAAGTGTGTGTGTCAGAGCTAGGATCCATCGAAAGGAGACCTACGACATCAAGGCTCAGGTTGTAAGTTTCACTTTCAATTAATTCAATACAGTAATATGTCCCTTTGCCATAAAGATGATGTCACTTTATTACATAACTCCTTGATCATATGTATAGACTAGCTATTGAATATATTAATCTGCCTTTACTTCGATTGGTTTGTACTGTTGTGATCTGAACGGTGCAAGAGCATTGGAGCAAAGCTTGGAACAACAAAGACCTAAGGAAAGCGTTCATAAGGTATGTCCATGATCCTCGTCTCTTAGTTCATTCAATAGTCTAGATCTAGGGAAAGTGTATTATTCTGTCCTGTTTTGTTCTAGATCCAGGTGGATCTAGGGAGATCGGTTTGTGTCTGCACTCACGGACTTATCCTAAAACAAAATTGGCGACTCCACTGGGGATCTATCCCTTTTTTCTTTATGGTTTTTGAATTTTCTGTGGCCATTTGCTCTATTTCCATTTTTCTCCTGTTTTGTCAGTGTTTGAGTCCTCAGGATATCCTGAGAGACCTTCTGGGTCTATAAGCCAACTTGAATTTTGCTTGCATTTTCAAATTTTTCATTATCTTTAGGGATTCTCGCATTGTGTCCATTGAAAGCCCGTGAGAACCAGTTAAGTTCGCACTCTGCATATATAGTTCAGTGCGAACAACTCGCACTTTGCTCCACAGTGGCCTGTGAGAACACTATCTTCTCGCACTGTGTAACACTGTTGGTCTGCGAGTAGATTTTTGAAAATTTTTGAAATTAAGTTTTGACTTTTTCAATTGCTCAGAATAGTTGAATTGTGTCTTTTTGGATTATTGGGTCATTGACTTACATGTCTCTTTCTTCAGTTTGCTTGCTGGAACAAATTTAGGGTTTCTAGGTCTTTCTTGCCTTGGTAGCTTGACTTTCTTTTCTTGGCTCTGATTGACATTTTCATTCTCTCTGACTTCTGGAGTTGAGTCTGTCTGTCTGGCTGAGAACCAGGGATTGGTTGAGAGTTGAGTGTTTGGTGTTTCTCATTTTCCTATTGGTTCGAAAGGACATTTTTCATTTGCATTGAGGAACTCCTTGGTTTGTTTTTGTTTTTACTTTCGTTGAAAGTTTTGGATTGGGTTGTTTGTTTGGGTCTTTATGATTTGGTTTTATTTTGTCATTAATTAGAGTTCTTATTGGAAATTGAACAACAAGTTTTCTTTCAAGCATTTTTTTTTGCCTTTTCAAAAACATTGAAAATCAAGTTTTTAGAGTTTGTTTGAAAAAGACATATGGAAATCGTTCATTGATATATGATTGTTTACATTGGCATCTAACTGGAAATTGAGCATTGCACTTGCATTGTAGTATTGAGATTGATTTGGAAGATACTCTCTCTCCCGTAACTAGGATTCATGGAATCAAAAGAATTATATTTCATCATTATCCGTGCATTATTTGAGTCAGAGTCATACATCACGAGTTTCACTTCTGTTACCTTTGAGTAAACAACATCTTTTAAAAACATTGTGTAATATTAAAATTTACCTAGTAACTCTTTTCTAGGGCTCTTTTACACCAACATTTATCTAGGCTATTGCTTTGGAGTAGGAAGAGAGATACACTCTCCAAAATATCAAAAACACACAATAACATCTTGAGTTAGGGAGTGTTAAATTCCATTGGCAACATATTGTCCTGGGACGCCCTTCTAACACAAGGGTCAAGCACTAGGTTGCATTGGTGTTGGAAAAGTTACTAACCCTGCTTTGTTGACATCGGTGTAGAGATTGCACGTATTACGGAGATCACTCTGAGGTATACCCACAATTATGAGTGGAAGCCTTTGAGTTGATTTCGGGCTAGATACCCTGCCCTTGCGTGTGGATCGGACTGACGATTGTTCCCCCAGGCTGTACTGTTGTTTGTGGTGACTTTAGTGGCCTATCTCTCTAGGTTCTTACCCAAGGTGACTATGGAGGGGAAAGTCTTCACGGTACCTAGAATCGACATTGATCAAACTCACTCGGGATCCTTGGAGGGTATACCCATGATTATGTGTGGGAGCTTGCACCAAGGCGTAAGTCTGTTAAGTAGGTCGTAACTTTTCCACCTTAACCCCGCCCCTTCTCGTCTCGTTGTTGCGACGTTGGATTTCATCACCAACTAGTGGCCTCGATATTAGAAGGTAATGTTTGCTTGGTGATTTATTCTAGATTTTGTTTACTAGTGTGTGTTGTTTGTTTCTCGAAGTTGACCATAGGATTTTTGTCACAGAGTTTGTTACTTGCTTACAATTGCTCCCCCACGACGTTCACATAGGATGCAAGGTTTATCCCCGAAACATCTAGACGTTTCACAACCCTTGCATACAACAACACCTGAGGGTAACCCTAAGGACTCTCCTCGTCAGGGTCAAATCCCCCTTGTTACTCTACCACACGTGGACATAAGTGAAGTCCAAGACGTTTCTACACCACCTCCACAAGTAGAATGCACTGATCCTCTAGGTGATTTTTGAATTACCAATACTATAGAGGACTATCGTATTCGTCGTGGTGAATGACCTGTTGGATGAGTGAATCCTTCTGAAGAAACCATTGTTACATCTTCTGAATCAACTGTTGGGCCTTCTCACGGTGTAGTAGGCCAAGATCCTTTTTGGTCCGATAATTTGCGTCGAGTTCTTTTCGGTACAGAGTCATCCCCTGTTTACGAAATCAACCCTCCTGTGTCTCCTGAGACAGAGACTACACCCGAGACTACCACTTATCATTTTTTTGTTCCTCCCGAGATGGCCCATCTCGCAGATACTACGATTTTCCAAACCGGAATTACTGCAACTACTCTCCCTCCTATCAATACCCAGCGAATGCCTGAGACTAACCCAAATTTACCTCCTGGTTACCATGTGTTAAATCCTTTGTTGAATGTTTCCCATCCAACACCTCCGAAAACCCCAGCCGGTTCTCCAAGTGGTCCTCCGTTTCCTGGGCATCCTATTCCTGGTTTCATCCTGACACTCCCTCAGTTTCCTACTGGAAATCCTAATCCTAGTGGCACTATCCCGACTGTTGCACCAAACTTCCAAATTCCCATTGGTGGACAGGGTGGTACGGTTCCTTTTCCTTTTCCCGGACATAACACAGTTACCACACAACCTACGGTTGGCACACAACTTTCGGGTGGAATTTTACCTATGGTAGGGGGATAAACCTCCCCTTTTGGACAAAATATACCTCCTCAGTTGGCTCAATATTGGAATCAACTTTTACAAAACCTTCCTCAAAATGCTTGGGGGCAGACCACTGTCCCTCCTGTAGGCCAACCATATCCAGGTGTAACTAATCCTATTTGGGGTTCGGGTCAAACTACTCAACCTCAGGTCCCTACTCAGACTCAAGGTCAAAATCCTTGGGGTTACCACCCTATCTAGCCACCACCGAATTAGCCGGGATCTTCCCTTTATGGGCAGTCTGCTTATTCTCCTACTGGTCTGCCAACAAGGCTTCCACCCCAAAGTCACCAGTACCCACAAGTGAATCAGCAATTGCCTTTTCTTGCTACTTTGGATTTGCCATATTTGTCTAGGATTCTCAATGATCCTATCCGTCACTCTCCCCAATGGCCTACTATTCCTACAAAGCTTCCATCAGATATTCTGAAATTCGATGGCAAGGTGGAAGAGGACCCTAATAATCATGTCATGACTTTTCATTTATGGTGTTCGTCCAATTCGTTAATGGATGACTCCATTCGTCTCCGTCTTTTTCAACAAACCCTCACTGGAGCTGCTGCGAAGTGATACATTGAGTTACCACGAGGTTTCTTTTCTGATTTTCACACCCTTGCTATGGGTTTTCTCACACATTACCAGTTACCGATCCGTTACGATACTGGGACTGAAATTTTAACTCCCTTCAAACAAAATACAAGAACTCATATATCTGATCATATTCATGAGTGGTGAAGGAGGCGACGTCTCATTAAAATTGAGCTTCCCGATCAATTACTGGCAGAGTGGTTCACAAAATATTTTGTGAACAAAATTGGTAAATACATTGCTATGGGTGGTGTTGTTACAGAAGAGCAGGATATAAGCCATGCTTAGTATCTTGATCTCATTTATTCGCAAACGGGAACTCTTTATGATCTATTACCGGACTTACCTCATCCTGGTACTTCCAACGCTTCAACCACCCCAGCTGCTTCACATGCAGCCGATGGTGTGATTGGGACTACTCATGCCCAATCACATTCTGTTTCAAACACGACCCCTAAATCCAATTCTTCTAATGTTCAAAGTGCTCTGTCTCCTGCTCCTCCCACCAGTAAAACCTCTAAAGTGAATGTTGTTCATTCTACGCCGACCGGTAAGAACAAATCTAAGAAAGGGAGAGGCAAGAATAAGGAGAGTAAAAATAATAATCCGAATGAGAAAACCAAAACCTCTCCTGTTGAAGATCGGGATAAGCGCAAACCCTGCTACCCTTTCCTTATCTGTGGTGATGATCACTACATGAAGGATTGTCTGAGACGTGCCGAGGTTAGCAAGTTCCTTCAAGGAACACCCAAACCCTCTACGTCGGCAGTCTTGTCTCAACCCTTCCCGTCTCAACAACAGGCTTCGTTGGTCATCCACGACCAACCCTCTACTTCTACATCATCTTATGTTTTGATGTGCACTGGTGATTCCAAGAAAGACAATGTTGCACTTACCACTAGAGCTAAAGACTATACTCCTTCTAAGAAGGTTGACGACTTACCTCCTAATCTGGTACAACCCTCTCCACTGAATCCATCTGAAAACGGTCCTCTTAATCTCAAACGACCGAGCCTTGATATAGTTATACGACCACCCCTGAAAGGTGTCGTTAAGAAATCGACATTCAATCCTCATTCTCGTGCAGCCCAGAACTATAGCATTGTCGAAGATCTGGCCCAAGCACCTTCAGCGATGTTTTCCCTTGAAGTCCTTCAGTCTTGTCCTGCACAGCGAAGGGCTCTGTTGAAAGCTATAGGTGGTATTGATCCTACGGATACGAATTTGATAGTCTTTGACTTGGAAGACCATATTCCAAGTTTACCCCCATAGCTTTCATTTCAAATACAAGTTGTTGTCGCTGACAAGAGCATTTGTCGGACTATCATTGATGAGGGGGCCTCTATGTGTGTAATGTCTTTTTCTTGTTAGAAAGCCATTGGCTCTGCCCCTTTAAGCGAATCACAAAACACTTTGAGAGCCTTCAACAGCTCTGGTTTTAAGCCTTACGACGTTCTCCCGTCGTTGCCTGTTACTCTCGAAGGTAAGACCGTCCAGGTTGAAGTGGAAGTTTTCGATGCTCCCTTAGATTATAATCTTCTACTTGGTCGTAGCTGGGTCAATTCTATGCATGCTGTTGTGTCAACCCTTTTCCGTGTCCTACGATTTCCTCACCAAGGAAAAGTGGTTATGGTTGATCAACTTGCCTTCTTTAATGCTAATACTCGCACTGGAAACGTGCCATTCATAACTAAAACCCCACCGGGTTACGAGAATGTTGGAGTCGGTCTTTTAAAAGACTCTTCATTAATGGGTACTTTTCCCATACCACCACCACCCGATATTCCACGCCCGTAAGTTGCTTCTATTAATATGATCTCTTCTGTGCCTCATGAACTCCCTATGTCTGACGACCCTTGGATATTCCCTGATCCTGGAGATCATGTTCGTTTTAGCGACATCATGCCGTTAAGTCCAGTTGAGTCTGCTTATCAAGTCATTCAATTGACAACCCTTACTAATTCTTCTTTTGACGAGTTGTCTCCTGATCCTTTCCGTGTCATCTTCCCTACTGACGAGATGATTATGTCCATCCTGGATGACACCCCTTGGGATGATGGACATCATCATTCCATTCTGTTTCTGGAACAACAGACTCTCGAGAATTATCAACGGATTTTGACTCCGTCGACCGTTGTTGTTATATCCACTGTTCCCCAATCTACACGAGATGTGTTTGCAGAAGGGAACCTCAGTAACATTTCTCCCATGATACCCATTGATATTTCAGTTAAACCTGGGATAGTCAAGAACGTTCATATTAGAGCTTCATGTTCTCCCGAAGAAATTGTCACTTACACTTCCTTGTTTAAAGAATTTTGGGATATATTTACTTGGAGTTACGAAGAGATGCCAGGTATCGACCCTAGTATTGTTGTCCATGAAATTAATACATACCCCGGAGCTAAACCAGTCCAGCAGCACCTCCATCCTATCCATCCACGTAAAGCGGTAGCCATTAAACTCGAAGTTGAAAAACTTCTTAAAGCCGGTTTTATTTATCCTGTGGCATTGACAGAATGGGTTTCCAACCCCGTACCGATTGACAAGAAAGGTGGTAGTATACGCGTTTGTGTTGATTATCAGGATATTAACAAAGCTTGTCCAAAGGACAATTTTCCAACCCCTTTCATTGACCAGATCGTCGATGACTGTGCCGACAGTGAAATCTTTTCCCTCATGGATGGATTTCTGGCTATAATCAAATCAATATCGCTCCTGAGGACCAACATAAAACGGATTTTATTTGTCCTTGGGGTACTTTCACCTACAGAAAACTCCCTTTCGGTCTAAATAACACAGGTGCAACATTCCAACATGCTATGTCTTCCGCATTTCACGATATCAAGCATATCGTTCAACCTTATTTGGATGATTTGCCAGCTCACTCTTTACGTCGAGTCGATCACCCTAATCATCTCCGAGCGATTTTCGTTCATTGTCGATTCTATCGCATTCGCTTGAATCCTCATAAATGTGTCTTTTGCGTAGAATCTAGTCGTCTCCTTGGTTTCATTGTTTCACGTCATGGGATCCGGGTAGATCCTATTAAGGTTGAGGTGATTCTCAATCTCCCTCCTCCTTCTTCACTGCGCCAGTTACAAAGTTTGCAGGGGAAAGAAAACTTTCTTCGTCGTTTCATCTCGAATTATGCCGAGATTACTCATGGTTTTACACGTCTTCTAAAGAACAGTTCAGAGTTTGTCTGGGATAAGGTTGCTAACAACACTTTTGAATCTTTAAAGTTGTCCCTCACAAAATCTCCTCTTCTTTCCCTCCAGATTATAGTCGAGATTACTTTCTTTATCTAGCTGTGTCTAAGTATACTATCGAAATGGTCCTCGTTCAAGAGGATGATAACCACGATGAACATGTTATCTATTACTTGAGTAGAAGTTTATCATCCATGAAAATCAAGTACCAACATGTTGAGAAACTGGCTTTGGCTGTTGTTCAAGCAGTTCAACGTTTTCGTCATTATATTCTCTCCAGGAAGACTACAGTGATTTCACACTGTAACCCCATGCAACATATATTGACATGTCAATTGTTGGGGGGAAATTACTACAAGTGGATTGTTATTCTCTAGGAGTTTGATTTGGAATTCGATCGTGCCACGTCGAAGAAATCTCTAGTTTTCGCTGAGTTAATTTGTGATTTTCCCCACACCTCCACGGAAAAAGTAGCATTCGATTCATTACCTGATGAGTCACTTTTCCTTATCAGTACTAACGATATTTGGTACGGAGATATCATTATATATCTCCAAAATCAAACTTTTCGGCCTGATTTGTCTAGTTCCAAACGTCGTCGTGTCCGTTATCAAGCATGTCATTATATCATCCTCAGCGATACTCTCTACCATTGAGGCATTGACTCTGTATTTCGGCGTTGTTTGAATTTTGAAGAAGCTAAGAAATCTTTGAATGACTGCCATTCAAGAGCATGTGGTGGTCATATGTCTGGGTATGCTACTGCCCAGAAGATCTTACGTGCAGGTTACTTTTGGCCTTCCTTGTTCAAGGACTACATTACTGCTGTTCAGAAGTGTCATGCCTGCCATACCTATAATCAAAAGATTTAGTCGCATCCTGCTCCCCTTCATCCTGTGGTCTTAGTAGGTCCATTCGCTAAATGGGGCATTGATTTCATGACATGTCACCCTCACTCGGCCGGGGGGCATGGTTACATTATTGTAGAGATTGATTATTTTACTAAGTGGGCTGAGGCGATGCTGACATTCGATAATACTGGGAAGACTGCAATGTTATTTCTTTTCAACCATGTCATCACTCGTTTTGGTGTTCCTCAGGCTATCGTTACCGATCACGGTAGTCATTTTAGAAATTATATGATGTCTGAACTTACAGAGAAGTTGGGCCTTCGCCATGATAGCTCAACACCCTATTATCCACAGGCCAATGGCCAGGTCGAAGCCATCAATAAGGTTCTTATAACTATGATTCGACGGATGATAGGAATCCATAAAACTAGCTGGCACACGATGTTATTTTTGGCATTGTGGGCATATCGGACATCTGTTAAATCTGCTATGGGATTCACGCCTTTTCGATTAGTTTATGGCATGGAAGCCATTCTACCAATAGAATGTGAAATATCGTCTCTGAAGCTAGCTGTAGAACTCTTACCTAATACTTCTACTGAGGAGGAATGTCTTTTGTATCTGATGCGATTAGACGAGACTCACTGTGATTCTACTCTTGTAATAGAAGCCTAGAAGAAATGCGTTAAGGAACAGTATGACAAGCATGTCAAACCTCGTGTCTTCTTTGAAGGGGATCTTGTTCTTCTGTATGAACAAGATAAAGATGTCTTAGGAGATGGGAAATTCGAACCAATGTGGCGTGGGCCTTACATTGTTAGCAAAGTTTTGGAAAAATGAGCGTATGAGCTGGTGGATTATGATGGTGTACCTTTGAGTGAACCCAGGAATGGGTTGTACTTAAAGAAGTACTATGCATAAGTCATTTGTGCATGAGTACTTGTATTTTATGTATCATACTGCGTGTGTGTGTTACTTTAG
>ML905808.1:0-11225 GCA_009831015.1 Picea engelmannii
AGTGTATAAGCCTCCTCTCTCTCCGTGCAAACTCTCTCTCCAAACCCTCAAGCAATTCTCTTCTTTCTCTCTTCAGAAAATTGCCCCTCTCTTGTGCATAATGCACCCCTCTCCAAGTTGATCTCCTTTTTACTCAATGAGCAAGTGAGAAACCCTATCTCCAAAAGGATGGAGGGCCAAGATTGATCATCACACACCTTATAAGATCAATGGTCAAGATTAAAAGACCACAACTTAAATTATTTCACTTTAACTTTATAAAAAGTACTCATTAAATCAACATTAAAATATAACCCATTTAATGTCCTTTTTCCTAAGTACAACTTTAAGAAAAAAATTAACCCATCAACTTGGATAAGTTTCATTGTCCTCCTCCATGCTAGGATGCCATGAATGGTGAAGACCTTCCTTGCTATCCAATCTCAACATAACTATTGACTCAGTCAACCCAAATTTAATCGCAGACAGAGTTTGACCCTGGAAAAAAATTGTTTCTGCCCCATTCCAAGTCAAATTCTGAGAATCACGAGTCAAATTCGCAATCCTGGTAACACTTGTGCAAGGTTCAAATCTCTCTCCCTCGCAACACTCCCAGCAAAATTAAAAATGACAGAAACTAGTCAAAAAAGGGGTTTTGCAGCCCTAGCAGGGGAGTCTAACAGTTGACTCAGTCAGCCCAAATTTGATTCAATCAAATCAAGTCAGACTCACAATTAATCGCAGTCAGAGTTTGACCCGGCATGATCTGGAAAAGATTGTTTTGGCCCCAATCCAAGTCAAACTCAGAGAATCATGCGTCAAACTCGCAATCCTGGTAACACTTGTGCAAGGTTCAAATCTCTCTCCCTCCCATGTTAAAGTGAGTTTGTTTTGCGTTAATGGCTTGGGGTTCATAGCTCCCCACAGATCAATCAAAAACAAAATTTACTAATCCTAAAAAACAGTTTTGTCCAGTGCATGTATATTGGTAAGTTAAATGCATTTGGAAAAACTGTCGAGAATTCATTCCAATTAACATTAGATATATTTTGTATTAAGAATAGATGAAAGTTTAATTAGTTACACAGGCATGAAATTGTCATCTGTTGCATCAGCCAATGAAAAGTACAATGTACTAAATTTTCAACATTATCAAGATTGCGAAGAATGTAATGTTGAACAACTAAAATAAATTAGAGCACTAATAAATCTTCTAACCTACAGATGAAAAACAAAGAGCAGTTACTTGTATCTATGCTTTGAACAAACTAACAGCAATGTGATAATCTACAATCTATTATAATACTCAATATCTAACAAAACAACTTCCAGAGCATGATCAACTGCTGCAGTATGCAGATCAATGCTTTTCTTGCATGACATTATTAGAAAAATTACCTTGTTGCCAATGTAGCCCATCACACCAACACCAATAGGGGACACTTTTAAGTTGTTGATATGCCTCCTGAGAGTTCGAAGAACCCAAACTGATACAAATATTCCAACCATCTGCTTACTAACTATTCGTACATAGCGTTCCCTGACCCTTTTAGGTTCTGTAGGTGACACATCAGCATCTGATAATGAAAGTGTCTCCAGGCAATTCCTTTGTTCTTCATCGAAATCACTTTTCTTGAAGGAACAAACATTGGGCAGTAAATCTTGTGTTTCTGAATCCAATGGCTGCTCTGGCCAGCTGAATCCAATTTCAGAAATTGTATACATTCTCCTTAATTTAGAACCAGGTGATAAAGTTCGCATTTCTGAGTCTGACAAAGGATCCAACCGTTTCACTCCAATTCTTCCAGAACTGCTGTAGCTCCTCTTTAAATTGACACTGGATTTTAAATCTTGTACCGCTGAATCAATTAATTCTTCTGGCCATGTTGATCCTGCTCTCCCTGAGAAGCTGGAGACTCTCCTGAAGCTATATAGATTACTAGAATCTAACCAATCTCTGATGGTATCTTTTCCAATGCTTTCAGACAACAAGTTAACATCTTCATTGCTAACCACATCTTTTTCAGAAGATAGTATTTCATCTGCAAAGGTGTCAGAGGCATCAGATGACTTGACCCTCGATGGTGAAGAAGGAGCACTATAGCATTTACACTTGGATTTAGCTTGGCGTGTCCTATTCAATGTTCTACGAATGACAGCTTCCCATTTGGATACAGGGCTATTATCCTCGGCACCAAAAATATTACCAGCATTCAAAGGAACTATCTCTTGGAAACTGCAGACAAAAATGGTCATGAATGAGAACTAGTGAACCTTAGGGTCACTATGGGATTATTACAACCAAAAGGCATTTACAACATGTATAACTAAGGCTCATTATGGAAATTAGAAAGTAGAAGAGAGGTCTAGACTCGAGTCCAACAGAATTATATCTCATCTCTAAGCAAATTTCATAACCATACAATTTACAACTCTACATAATTCACTTTTCTAAGCTTCTGCCCCATGAGAAATTGAGAAAGATAGCCTCCCATGAAATTGAAATGATGAATACAGAGTTAAGAGGGGTAGAAAATCAAAAGTCTAGCAAAGAGGCTGATGTTTTCTCCAATTGTAATCAGTTATTCATACAATATAGGCTCTTCTTTTCATTCACTTGATAACTAACTTGAAATCAAATGAAGCATAGCTAAAGAATAATCATTGGCAGGATTCAAATAAGGCAAGTTCAATCAGGAAAATTACCCAAGCACATACATATCTGCTTGCTCTTGTTTACCTAGCCAGTCCTCAATATCCAAATCATTGGGCGGCACACTTCCACCAACATTCCAAGTGCCTACTAATATTCTGCCAAGAACCAAAGAAGAAAATATTATGAAAAGAAAAACATAGTGAGTTGTGGCTCGACATCTTAAATCCATAAAGAACAGAAAAAATGGAGCAAATATGAAATTGACTAACTTGATTTCGTTGGTGTCTATGTACTGTGCTCGCATTGTCTCCGATTTGCCTCTTCTTAGTCTACGCAAGAACTGTTCCGATGGAGTCCCTACAAATTAATGGAAATCCAGACAAAAAAGTGTGAGAGATTTAATATTCACTGGCACAACCATAGATGTGATAAACTCTGTTACTGGATTCGCCACACTAGTGTGGCAAAACCATTTCCGATCCACACCAGCAACTTGGAATCGCTGAATGGCACTGGAAACCACACCAGAAACTGCACCATTTCCCCACAAACTGCAAGCCAGAAAATAAGTACAAATAGACTCCACAAACTGCAAGCCAAAAAATTAGTAGAAATAGACCCCAGAAACTGCAAACCTTCACAAACTGCAGATTTAAGAATAGCTTGTAAACTTCCACTATTGTGTTTATCTGCATAAATATTGTAAGTATCAGCTTTTGGCCTTTACTTAGCCTGGAAATCTTCACTTGAGGATTTCCAAATTCATGGTACAGCTGCGGATAAACTTGCTGTTACTAATTTCATGGCAAACTGAAGACTATTCTGAATTGACTCAGATGATGGTAGGGCAGCAGCAATCACTACAGGGACAGTTTCAGGGGCATCATCGCATTGAGCTGAGTCATGGTAGACGGATATATTCTTGTCCTCACAATCACATGGTTGTTCTAGATGATTTCCCATAGTTACATGATTAGCATGGCTTTCAGCCTTCTTCTCTGGTGTTGATATTTCATTAGCAAGATTGTATGCAGGCCCTACATGGTCGCAGTGAAAATGTGCAGTAGAAGATATTTTGGGTACCGCACCCCTAATCGCTAAATTTGGGACAGTTGCTGCAACCGCACCCACGATTCACACATCTTGGTGATAATTCACTTAGGATGTTGCCACAAGGGGCTTGCTACTTCAAGCACAACGATGACAGACAAATTTCAACTATAATGTTCACGATGAAGCACAAAATGTGTTTGGGAATTCAATCAATGTGGTATCACATAGCAGTCGTCTCTAACTGATCTGCAAGAAATCATCATAGTGCAAGTCCTTACCAGTAGCTTGAAAACGCGATACAGATTGATGGTTGACATTATTGCTAGCCGGGGTAGCTGGGCTAGTTGGGCTAGCTGGTTCCCTTTCAACACTCTTTGCATCTATAAGTAACAAGGAGATACAGAGAATTAGGTTTTATTCTGTGATGATGAATCAACCCAGCAATGGCATCTCATGGGGTTCAAACCTCAGAGTTGAAACATAGCTTTCTACTGCATTCTTCAATTCATGATTTTCACACTAATACAATCAAAAGGCATACATACCTTCTTCATCAAAATCGCTTTCAGTGTCCCTTTCGTCCGCACTGAACTCATCCTCCCTGGGCTTGATATTGAGCCATTTTTTCATTACAATAGCAGGCCAGAACAACTGCAGGCATTTACACCGGAGAAAATAGATTTCAAGCCAACTGTCGGTCTGCATTTATCAAATTAAGATATCCGAAAAAGTGCAAAATGAGCTCCTAATCACACTTCACAGAGAATTCAAAAGCTTCCATGTTGAAATTAGAGATTGCATACGGCAAACAAGTACCTCTCCACGCCTTCTCCTCCGGCCCCTCATTTTGGCAGATAAGCATTTCTCATCCGATACGCTCACGGGGTGGCTTAATTTCGCCTCAAATCTTCTCCTCTACCTTTAAAAACCCTAGATAAACTCTGGCAATTAGAGCAACAATTGAATCTTCTTTCACGTTTCAAAGCTTGTGATTCTCATTTATCCTCATAAGGAAACGGCAGACGACCATCCTCGGGTATTGGAACCGGGCAATTTTATAAGCGCATGACAATGGCTCGAATCTCACCGGTCACATGATGATGATTAGCACTTTAAGGAAAACTGAGTAAGGAGTCAGTTGATTTACTTGACGATAATTACTGTTTATGGAGATCAATTTTAGTTTATAGCACTTTACGAAAATCATTAGTGCACTGGGATCAACTTTGGTTTATGGCACTTTAAGAAAACTGTGAAGAATCTTGTTTATCGGACTTCGAGAAAACTAAAAAGAGACTCCATTTCCTGAATTTCTTTGATGATGATTACTGTATACTGTGATCAATTCTGATTTATCGCACTTTAGAAAATTATTACCATCTACGGAAATCAATTTTAATTCATCGTACTTACAGAATAATATGAGAAATGACAAAGAATTTTCCTTGCCCTAACAGGTTAAAAAGAAATACAACTCTTGAAGCTGAAATTCCGGCGTAGCCATAGCTTAAACGTTTTTTCTTACATCTAAAACTGTAAACCAGTATTAATCTTTTGAATAAAAACCTAAGCTTAAACTTTGCGGAATCGCAAACCCAGAACGGTCATTCTAAACGCAAGGATAAATTGAAGTACGCCGAAGCTGAGATCGTGAGATTTTTCAGATTTTTTCTGATTACTTTCAAGGCTCGATCCCCGATTTTCTCGTTGGAGAAAACGGCCAAATTTTGAGAATCAGATGGATTGCATGAACAATTTTGCGGAATCTTTTGTTTTCAGTCGTCTCGGAATCATGAACTTCGCAGAAATAGTCGTTGGGAAAAGGCAAAGAAATGGAGTGTAGGCCAACTGTTTGACAGAAAGCGTCGGAGTGGGTGATTGCACGGACTGGTGACGGATTGGAAATTTGTCGGACTAAAAACTGTCAACGAAACGGAAAATGGGAAATCGGGAACCGGAAACCGGTGTTTATAGGACCGGCAGTGATTGCACAGAAGGGCGACGGATGGGAAATTTGTCGGACTAAACACAGTCAACGAAACGGGAAATGGGAAATCGGGAACCGGTATTTCAAGTACCGGCGCGGTGATTGCACAGAAGGGCGACGGCTGGGAAATTTGTCGGACTAAACACTGTCAACGAAACGGGAAATGGAAAATCAGGAAACCGGGAACCGGTATTTCAAGTACCGGCGATAGGGATTCGACAGTGACCGTGGGGTTATTTAAGTGACTCGTGACCAGGTTGTTATACGACAATTTGAAGATGACGTAGATGTGACGTTAGCCACTTTGAATGGAATATGTTTTATGGGGATCAAGAAGTGCACTTCAAATAGGAGTAACTTGCTCGTGTGGGACAGATATCAAAATAGGTTTTTTTTTTTGGTTTTTTTTTTGGGCAAAGTTCAATGTAATTATTTTTGCAAAAGTTTAGTTAATACAGTTTAAGTGGGTCTAATGGTTAAGAACATGTGTTTCCTCTTAAGAGGTCACAGGTTCGAATCCAGAGGGGGGTAGGGTATGTATACCTTCGTAGACTTTACTAGTCAAATCGCAAAAACAAGGGGGTCTCATACACCACCAATTTGGTGCGCTGGCTTGACTGTGACCTTAAAAATAGATTATTATTATTATTATTATTATTATTTTTGAATTTATGTGTTGTGAGTATTGTAGATGCGAAAAATGGAATGTTATTTATTGTTTCTATTTAATATATGTTATTGTTTTAATTAGTCATAACTTGTAGATTTAAATTGTAATGAGATTGATAACTTAATAACAATATTCAAATGCACCCGGATGGGGTGCCATCTGGAGAAAGGCGGAGGATAGTTGGGATCGGGCAGTCGGGGGAGTTATTAATTCCGGCTGCCACCCCCTGCACATTAACTCCTCCATGGCTCACACCATGAGAGGAGTTATGTTAGCGCGTTTGGCTGGGAAATTGGGCGAGCGAACCAGCCAGGTAGGGCGTACCAGGAGAACGCAGAGGTCTTTTCCGACTTCAATGGCGAATGCAGGGGTCCTTTCAGGCTTTCATGGGGTAAAAAGAGACATCCAGGCTCATTTTGTTCCATTCCCTCCCTGGTGCACTCTCTCTGCAATGCTCCTCAACTCTCACGACCACTCTCGCATCATTATTCTCTGTAACCTCTCCTCGCGAACCAGTGGCATCCTTTCCGCCTCCCTCCGCTCCACCCTCCGCTTCAGCTCCTCTGTTTCCCTCCATTGCTCCCTACATCTTCCCCCAACCTTCACTCACTCCTTCCTCCACCTCCCCTTCTCCCCCACCATGCCCCGGGAGCGCGGAAAGCCCAAGAGGGGTGCTCGCAACAACAATACCCTCTCTCAGGCTAACAGGCTCACCCCCTCTCAAAGAGCGGTTATCGCCCACTTCGCCAGTCCTCGTCACTCCTCCTAGAGCACTCAGTCGGCTCCCCTCCAATTTCATGGAGCCAGCAGGGTCAAATTGGAGACGACCTCCTCCACTGCTCATTTTCCCCTGTCTCCACCTCCATCTCTGCTTCATAACCCGAGCCAAGTAAAAGAGGAGGTGCCACCCTTAGGCGAGCGTCTCACTGTGGACACCAACCTCTTGCCCCCCCCATCGTCAAGCCCGGTGACCCTTACTCCGGCGACGGAAGCTGCAAGGTGGAGGAGGAGATTCCTCCAAGCTGGTAGCTAGAGAACAATGTAGGAACAGACAAGGATATCACCACAAGGGACGACAACGAGACTAGCAAGGAGGAGGAGGATCAGCCTCAACATTTCGCCAACCATCTCGTAGAGGAGCACCTTCAGATCCTCTTCAAGATGAAGCAAAAACAGGATGACTAGGTGCATTCACAACGAGTCCTCAACCAACGGATGGACATACTGTTTGATGCCCTCATGGATGCTCCTGCGTGTGCCAAATGCCCGACTTGCAGTCAGCAGTTCACCCCAGCCTATACTATTCATGGACAACCAAGGCCAGCTATGGATTGAAGCCCCCAGGTTTCAGTTTTTTGTCTATTTTAGTTATAGAATCGGTGGTCTTTTTTACCACGACAACAACATAGATGCTTTAGTAGTTTTTGCTTATTATGT
This sequence comes from Picea engelmannii, assembly GCA_009831015.1. Taxonomy (NCBI): domain Eukaryota; kingdom Viridiplantae; phylum Streptophyta; class Pinopsida; order Pinales; family Pinaceae; genus Picea; species Picea engelmannii. The sequence goes on from ML905808.1 coordinate 7,783, forward strand.
CTGTGTAGTTTTAGTCATGGTGGCTCTGTATATAGCCAGCCTTAGCAGAAGAATGCAGGACTGGGTTTGCATCCTTTTGATTTCTCAGATACACTGTAATTTTTTGTGCAAGCACTTCAGTTCCAGCAAAGCTAGAGCTCAGAAGAATATGTTAATGTCGGAACAATATGTAGCCACATGTTCTGGTTTCCCTCCTGTGGCGGAACAGGGGGCTACCATGTGTCATTGTATAGCATACAGTTTTTTTTTTTTTTTTTTAATTATGACTAGGGGAATCGGCAACAGCGACAGTATCGTATTCGCGTGACACAGGGTTGAATCCTGCTAGCTACCTTATAACCCCTAGGGAGAATCGCACAGCCCGCAAGCACACCTCTGGATAAATCGAGGTTTGAACTTGTGACCTACATAACAACACAAACGCCTTAACAGTTTGTTCATTGGCCACTAGGGCAAACCCCTACGGACAACATACAATTGTTATTAATATAAGGCTCTGAACTTTTATTTACAAAAAAAAAATAACAATATTCAAATGTAAATGTTTTAATCTTTTTAAGTTATGGGCAATAATGATGGGAGGTTTTTGGATAAAGTTTTACCAAAGCATGTAAATACTCATGTGCATTAATATCCATAGAAACATACTTCAAAAAGAAGTGTCCATAAGCCATCGAGTTGAATCTAGATACATGGTATCATCTTCATACTTTGGGTGTTATATAACTCCCATTCAAAACTTTGATATAGGTTTCAAGAAAGGGATAACACCCCAACCTCACTCCTTGGGGAAGCAATCAAAACATTGAATAAAAGGAAGCGTAGGTAGCCAACATCTTCATATGCCAAGACTAAAGTTTCCACTCTACCCACATCCTAAACCCTCGAAAATCACTTCAAGGTTTTGATGGATTCAATAGTAGATGCAAAAGCTAATCCCAAAGGAGACTACATAGAGGAGGGTGGGCATAAGGAAGAGAAGGAACTAGAGAAGGACAATAACAAATCAATGGTGAATGAGGACGTTGAGCAAGAAGGTGAGGAATACCTGCCTACCCAAGAGGTGCCAAAGACACCTTATCGAACCCACTCAAACACAAGCATTGTTAAATAGATGTTCACCTCCCACTTATTACAAAAGACAAAAAAAANAGAGGGTGAATGAAACAAAGTGTTGTCACAATGTTCACTTGTAAAATTTAGATACTCTTTATGAAATTTGTCTAAAAATGAGGTATGTAATTTATCTTTTTGGGTATGCAATTTGTCAAGTAATATCCAAGTCATTGTGTTAGTGAGATTGAGAAGCTTGGTAAGAAAAGTGTTTTCTTTGCACATCACTTTGTTTTGAAGATGGAATGTTACAAGGAGAAAAAACTATTATTTCTAGGGTGTTGTATCAAGCTATATGAATATGGTCTCAATCCCAAAAAAATTTATGCAAATATAATCATCGTTATTGTTAAATGAAATTGTCCTATTTATATAGGTCATTGAATACCTACAAGGTAAAATTGTTTATGATTCGTTGATTACAACTTCGTTTAAGTTTAGTCATTAAAAAGTAGTATGTAAGGAAGGTCCCTACATTGTTTCAGTTGTAGATAAGGTATCTGGAAATAGCAATTGCTCTGCTATTCAATTAAGAATCAAAGACAACTTTCCAATACATACAGGCTCAAAGCCATTACAACATACTCATATAAGCTTTATTCATGTCATTATGAGATTTGAATCCGAGTAGGAAGAATAACAATCATTCCTCACAATCATCCAAACTACACCTCATTGACAAAATTAATATATATATATATATATATAATATAATATAAATATTATAAAAATTAATATTGTATTATAATATGAAGTTCTCATGAGATCATATTAAACTTAACTTTGAAGGATGGAACTTGTGATTGAACAATATGTATGTGGTCCATTAACATATTTTTAAGGGACACCGTGTTCAAATTGTTTAAAGAGATGAAGACAATTTAGGAGCCAGATGTCTATAAACTTCACATAACCAACATACAATGTTGACCTTGAAGCACAAGCCAACGTAATTACATATTTATTAAATATTTTATTGATGGGAAAGCTTTATACCTTACATTTGGATTAGATTAAGAGTATTCAAGGTGTTGCAATGAGTAATGGCAATGATAGTACGTTTAATTCTTTATATTATTTTTTGTTTCAAAACAAAAAAGCCACTTTCTCTCTTAGTTTGTCTGTGACAAACTATAGGACTTGGTGCCTTTAGTTATTAATAATTAACACCATAATATATGAATTTTAATAAACTATTATTGCACTGACCAACTTTCTAAACGTAATAATAACATAATATTTTAATAAAACATTATGTTAGAAGGCATCCCAATTAACTTTATAATTACGTTAATTAACTTTCTAAACGTAATAATAACATAATATTTTAATAAAACATTATGTTAGAAGGCATCCCAATTAACTTTATAATTAAATTAGAGAAGTCACATTTCACTTTTAGAGATTTCCAAATCTCCATATTGAAAATGGCACAAAATTGAGATACATGCATAACAAGTATGTACATTTTAAGTAATAGTTAAGCATGGTCCAAAAAAATATTGTGTAAGTAAAAAAAAAAAATGTTTTCGTATTTAACTTCAAGATTCTAATTAAAACTTTAAATTACTAAAATTTTAATTTTATAACGTGCAATTTTTCACAACATCATAAAATAGATGCAAAGGGCCCTTTTAGACTTTTGGAACACATAAGATAAAGTGGTGTATTGAAACCTTGGCCCTATCTTTATTTATTTTAAAGATAGTCATTCATGATTAAGGAAATAAAATGGAGTATTGAAACCTTAGCCCTATCTCTATTTAAATGATAGTCATTCACGATTAATGAAAAAAAAATTCATTGGGATCCCAAACATATCTACGATAAATATGATTATTGACATTTTGGTATAAAAATTAAGTTACAATGTTGATAAATTATTTTATTAAAACATTGGTGTATTTGCATAATTATTTATATTTTAGATAATAAAATAAATTTTATTATGAGTTGACTAAATTCAAATATAACAAGGGTTGCATGGCAACGTAGTCCCTGCCGAGCTAGATAAATTTAATTGCAGATGTAATAAGGATGGCGAGGTAAGTGGGAAACACATGTTAAACAACATCAATAGAATTAAATGTAGATTTAATAAGGATTGAGAAAATCAAAGAAACGTTTTTAAGATTAATTTCTTTTTTATATGACAAAAAGTTGAGATTGAGATTAAAAATTATTATCGTATGTATGGTCTTTACTACCATCCAGGTACTATGTCTACAAAAGAATTAAAGCTTGATAGGCCACTACTATAGGTACTTGCAATAAAATGAAAGTTTGCTTAATAATGATAAACATATATTAAAGTAAATCTATAATGTTCA
>WSFP011554112.1:0-11225 GCA_009831015.1 Picea engelmannii
ATCTCATTGCTCTATCATTTTGGTAATAAGAAAAAGCTTTGGAGGATATATGGTGCATTTTTGAGTATTCTTCTTGCTCCATACACATGAGGTGATGTTGTTTACTTTTTGTCTATATGCTCATATTGAATAGATCTTGAGTTGAAGTAGTTTGCTTGGGTGAGGTAACTTTGAGTATTCTTGTTATCTTGTGATCATTTTGGATAACCTAGGATTTGCAAGTATTTCGTTCTAGGTTGATCTAAGATATCTGTCTATTATATGTTGCATATGTTTCACTAAGATTTTGCAGGTCACTTCAAGGGTTTCACTTGGGAGAAGATTCGAAGAGGAGTCCTCCCTTGAGGCTTTCACACACTCCAAATCTATTTCCTTTGCCATACATTTTTCTGCTGTCATTTCCATTTGGTTTCAGCTGATATTTTAGTTTTAGAGAGGTCACGAAATATATTTTATCTATCACTTTGTTGGCTGGAAATTTTCTGTAACTTTTCTTGGTGTTTTGCAGTGTTATCAACAAGCTTTTGCTTGCTGATTTTGCAGGGCAGCGTCATATTTTGGAAGTACATACTGCATACAACACCTAGGAGGCTTCCAAGCTTGCTCTTCTTGAGCTTGGGTAACATCTCTCCTCTTCTATCTTGCTTTTCCATAAATCTCTGAAGTTTTTCTAAGCTTCTTGGATCCAAAAGGTAAACCTAACTTAGTTAGTAATTCTTTTGTTCATATAACATTTAGATTAGATCATATTTTATCTATTTGATTGTTGTATACATATCAGCTACCCTCCTTGGTCAATATCGGTAGGCTTGCCACCACCTTGACCATTGTAGTGGTGTTTATTCTTTCATTCTTTCATTTGTTAAGTAAAATAAACATAATGCTTGTTAGCATTGTCAAGATAGTTCTTGCCTGAGGGGTAGGCCAGCAGCTTGTCCTTCGTTCATATTCAAGAACGCCTCTGTTTTCATCAGAGTGGCTGGACTCAAAGCCCCCCTTTTCTGTGCAAGTTTGTCTTGATAGTGGGAGCTTCACTTGCCGGCACCTTGGGGGAGTCATCCCCAATATCGCCCTTGGCTTAAGGAAATCAACTTGTGGTATTGTTTCTAGCTTAGAAATTGATCATCTCTTAGCTAGTCTTTTGTTTACAAGCTTAGTTTTCCTTCTAATCTCTCATATGCTCTTGTATCTCATTGCTTAATGGTTAGATAGCTCGGATATGTGGCTAATGTTTTAGATCTAAATCTCATCTTGAATTGTCTAACTAATCTTGGACGCATAGGAAGTAAGATGGTAGCTTTCTAGATCTCATTTGATTTGCTAAGTCATTATTACTTTGAAGCTTTTATTCTCCTAACTTGGCAAGCATTGTAATGTGTTAGAAATCAAGTAATATATCTTTTTTGAAAGCACCTTTAAAGGATCACGGCCTAGCTCTTTTGCTCACGGCCTAGGGCATTTCTAGCCCTCTTTAGCTCACGGCCCAACCTCATATTGGCTCACGGCCTTACCCTTTTGGGCTTACGGCCTAGTGCTTTAGCCGTCACGGCCTAGCCTACCAAGGCTCACGGCCTCATTTGTTGAGGGTGCACATGTCCTCACCTTGCACATATTTGATTCAATGATTGTAGGGTTAATGTTAAATGATTAACACATATTGCCACGGCCTACACCCTCATTGAATCCTCACGGCCTTGATCATACTTATGCACATATTTCACACACTTATGATATGATGGTCATGGTTTAGTCTTTCACAAGTTTAGGATTTAATTGCTTGTGTTTTAACATTCTTGTGATAACATATTCATGGTAAATGTGATGGTTTAAAACTTACATTCATGCTATAACCAATCAATCTTTAAGCTATCACACTTGAAGCAATCGTTTTAATTCACTTTAAACCTCACGGCCTCACTTGCTTGCTAGCACTTAACACATTTAAATTTTGTTTTAACATTCCACATACATATGTTGTAAGTGCTCACGGCCCACTCTTGGTTCACACACACCCTTTGGCACATCATAAGTCTTATGGTTTAACTTTTCACAAGTTCAAAGTTTAATTGCTCATGGTTAATACACTTGTGATATGACACTTATGGTTTTGATGTGAATGGTTTAGTACTTGTGTTCATAGCTTCATTTACCTCTTAAAGGCTCTCACATCTTAACACTTTGCAAGCATCTTACACATCACACTTCACATGTTTATGGTTTAAACTATCTCAATGCTTAAAGTTTTATATTCCATTTCCTTTTTAAGTACCATTACATGGTTTATGGTTATATGGTTTATATCTTATTGAAGTCTCTCATGTGATGTTACATTGATGGTTTAAACATTAGCTAATCATATTGTTATATCTTTACATGTTAATGGTGGTATGATTGCAATCTCTTTTATTTCAAGCACTCATTTTGGACATTTTTGCTCACGGCCATTCGCTAAATCACTAAAATAAAAGTGTCTAAAACTCTTTAAAATCGATCCAACACACCTTAAAGACCCACCCGAGGGTCCCTAAAACACTTAGCAACATTTTAGGGGTCTTTGACAAATATTTCTGCCATCTAAAACGGGTAAGAGGGACAGTCTTTGGGGGAAGTGGCGGGGGACCGTCCCGTGATTTCGTTGGGGAGATCCCCTCTCTGACTACTTCTTATTGTGGTGAAGTGACGGGCTGACCTTGGAAGCTAGGCTGGGGGTTAAAGCCCAGTATCTTGAGCACCGGGCAGTTATTTGGTGGAACTAGGAATTAAGACACACATCTAGTTTAGGGGGTTGGGAAATATAAAATTTTTAAAGAAGAACACTAGTTGCATAGATCACACTTGTACATGTTAATAGTGGTCTTATGAGTTAATAGTGGTCTTATGGTGTTAATAGATCACATGTTAATAGTGGTCTTATGGTGTTAATAGATCACATCGGTTCTTATGAGTTAATAGTGGTCTTGAAAATGTCTTGGAATTATTGAAGTTAATCAACGTATTGAGTCTAGCCAACTCAATATGAAGTATAGTGGTTTTCTTAGAATTGGCTACTCTAACAAATCACAGGTGAGAGTATATGAAAAATCCAAGACAACGATTTGACAGTGACATTGAAGATCCAAAATTGAAGATATAGATGAAGACGCCAAATATGTAGACAATAGAAGGTCTTGTTGTTGTCATACAAGAACCAACAACAGTAGCCAATGAAAAAAAAAACATTGTTGTTGCTCCACAAGAACCAACAACCGAAAAATAAGTAGTTGATATGGACAAGCCGAAGAAATGAACATGCTACCCCACAAGAACCATCAAGCAGAAATCAAGTTGAGACTCATTGGAGGATACATTACATATGGTATGAGGATTGCAAATCATTTCTTACATGTTGCGTACATTTTACAAAGGGACTTGTTGGGTTGTGAAATTCATAGTTCAAAGAAATGTTGTGCACTACATATAATTCTATGCTAATGGAGTATTCAAGATCAATTCTGTTACCAACCTCTTCATTCGTAGCCACAACTACAAAGCTTAGAACACCCATGTTTTAGACCTCCTTATGGCATGTTGTGTTGAGAAAAGGGCCATTTATTAGTTGTTGTGGGTCCATCAAGTTGATACAAATTGCCTCCTGTAGGGTGGTCCATGGCAGCTTAGACCAACACAAGTACTTTGGGCATATGCAGACTAGCAAGCAGACCTAATTGACAACAAAGGCAACATTATAGTCTTGTGTCCACTTACCCTATTTTCTTGTGCAAATTTGAAGGAGACCTCAGGATTTGATCTATGCTTCGAAGGGGAGCCATTACAATGAGCAAAAATTTGATTGGTATGCATTGGAAAACGAGGAACATTATTCAGTGTGTGTCCTTACAGTTTGGTTGTCGTGAAGCAACAGGGTTGCATGAGGACATGCAACATATTCAGTTTGGGGGAGATGATGAGCCACAAAATTACCATCATTTGACATCCTCTTTTCCTTCTTTTTAACCCCTTATCATTTACCTATAACCCCATCTTATCCATTTTTCATTCTCATATGCGGGGTTTAGGCTCAGGATGTTTTCCAATTGCATTTCTTAATATTTTATTGGATTTTTGATTAACATTAGGGGAAGTAGCGTCTTCTGTATTTACTTTTGAAGTGACAACTCAAATGTGGACAAGTTGTTACAGGATTCTCCTTTAAAGGTTCACATACTTAAGTCACTGTGATGGCTGCTATAATTGCGGTGTTCTCATGTTTTCAAATCAATCTGCTGCAGAATCCCTGTAGCTGCCTGTCGCAGAATCCCTGTAGCAGCCTGCTACAGAATTAGGCCTGTAATAGCTCAGAACCACCCAATTATCTAACATCGTCGGACACTGCAATGTCAATAATAAATCCCAGGTCAACAATAATCCTTTATGAAAATATTCTGGAGACACCAAGGGTCGATCCTCAACATAAAAGAATATTCTCTATACAACGGATACGATGAGGATACACTTGCATGTGCAATCAACAGTTATAACCAGCTGCAATCTCCACTAAATACTTAACCGAGAATATTTTGGAAGCATCCCACATACTTAGGAAAGAAATCAATGTTTTATTGGTTGATTGAAGGGATCATACCGCTGGGCCAATCAATGGGCATAAGCATAAAACCTTTAGTGTATGCCCATGATTACTACAACATGCGAATACTTTGAGTGCATAATTTGGCACCTAATGTATATCAGTCCCAACATTTAATTTCAGCGTTAAGAATGATACCAGCATGAGGCTTTAAAACGTATGACCATAAATATTGAATGAGATATTCAACATCTTTACCAATGAGCACGTGGAAATTCTAAAGATAGAAATGGGTACACAAGCATGTAGTAATCTAACCAATGAACCGTGGAATTTGGAAGAAAGAGATAATCCATTGGCTAATATACCAAGTCCGTGGAGCTGGGCGAATCATCAAACGAAGGCATCAAGTCTGTTTTGAACTATTTTCTAGTATCTTAGGAAGTTGTCGCTCTATACTTAGAGCCATTGGAATCATTTTATTGTATATATATATGAGTATGTGCTCTCATGAAAGACATTAGCTAGCTAGGGTGAGAGTACGATTGTGTAATAGCTGTTCTAAAACTATATCATTTTATTTAATATAAGATTGCTGTTTATGAGGGTTATTCTGATCTTTTGCCAGTGATTTAGTCAAGTATAAGCACATGCTTTCCTGTGAGCTGGGGCTCACTCACAGGTACAACTCTGTGTTGTTTAATTTTCTGCATATAATTATTAGTTACTAGCTTCTAGATAGATGTTAGTTTATGTTATTTTCTTTTTGAGTTGAATACATGTTGAAGGATGGATGCAGGCTGCACAATGGCCACCTGCAATTTTCTGAAGAATGATGACTAAGGATTGTTAAGACTAGATTCTTGCAAATTATTGATTTTGTTGTCATCCTTTGTTTATTTTGATATCATATATTAAATCTGGGTGTGCACTTTCTATCTGTAATAATGTCTGAATGTCATCAACAAAACTATGAGTTGGGAATTGTAAAGTCCGCTGATTTGATTCCGATGCATTGATTTAATAATAGTTTGCTTTCAGTGTGTGGATTAGAACAGATTAGAAAATATTTTTTTCTTTTGATTATGTGTGTGCTACAAAATCACTGTACTTGTGACTCCACGAGGTGAACACATGAGGGAGCAAGGTTATGAGAGTTCAGAGACCTTACCTCGAGAGGTACCACCAACTGGGTTGGGGGTTGTAAGCACTGTGACTTCATCTTTTATGCTTTTCTTTTGATTTATGCATTGCTTAATTTAGCTGATTTCTTTTGGTTAAATTGCATAGTGTGGTAGAAGTCCTCATTTTGTGTATACTGCACCGAGTGTCTCATAAATATAAACTGAACCCCGAGTTGACAAATTAAGTGAAAGAGTGTAAAGGGACACCAAATAATTGGGAATCATATTTATACCTCGTCAGGATGGTTGTCAAGGTGCCCTATTGGGTAGATCATTCCTCAAGTCAAGGATTGTTTCCCAAGAAGACCCTCGCTAAGTCATGTAAAAGAGTATGAGGTGGATGGGGGTGTAACTTTTGGGCATGGGGTTTCTTGACATACAAGGGCTCATATTGTCTCATTTATGGGTGCCTTTGTAGAGGGTGTGCTACATCTTCGTTCTCAATGCAAACTTTTTCCAAGCCCTTTTATTTGCCATTAATTTGATTAAGGTCCGAACATTGAGTACTATATGCAAGGGAAAGTAAAGAGGACCGCAATGCCACTTGAGGCTAGAACACATTGAGTGCCATGTGCAAGGAAAGTAAAAGGCAACACAATGCATTCCCTCAACAAGCGGGAGATTTATTTATGTGTTTCATATTACAGGTCCTTGAATTTTATGGAGAAGCATTTCATTGCTCTCAAGACCATAGGGCGAGCATCTGGAGGACTAATATTTAGCTTTTATCTTTTGCTAGCTACAAGTCTTTGGGCCTTCAACCCCTTCTTCCCATGAAATGAGGTACAAGCCCTTCTTGGGTCAATATGCCCAAAAATTGAAAAGATGAGGAAACGAAAAGGAAGAAGTATAGAAAGTGATAAGTATGTGCGGGAATGGTACGATGACCCTTCAAGGAGACCCCCTAGTAGCATCCCTTTTGTTGAGGGTAACCCACATTCTAGGACAACATGTCAACCACCAAGGCAAAATGAGGCAAAAAGGCATAATTTCCAAGCAAACGTTTTCAAAATCAAGAAAGCACCCTTTGCAACATGTTCAAATGCTTCGAATATCAAAATGACACTTACCACGACACCGGTAAGTGTGGTGGATGCTACTGCCATTGATCAGATGGTGATGTGTGGTGAGTGAAGGGCTTTGCTTGCTCATTTGCCTCTTGACACTTAATGTCTGCAACCTGCGGGCCTCGAGACATCATCTCCTTAGTTATCCCTAGAAATGGGGGGATAACATGGCAAAAATTTCAGCCAAGATTGTATGTAATTCTCAAGCACATGATGATAAAATGACATTGAGGTGACCTATTTATATGAGGTCACCTAAAACCAATTTGTCCACTTTTTAAAATGTCAACAACAAATTAGAGAGGCCAACCTCCTCTATTTTCCCTTTTACAACTTAAAATTAGAAAATACATAAAGTAATTCCCCTTTTAGGGGTGATGTCATGCCCTAAAGGGTGACGTTAGGCCTCCAAGAGAGACGTTGAGCTTCTTGATGAAGATTGTTGGCCCTTCAAAGGCAATGTGCCTTGCCACCAAGTGCTCTAGTGCAGGCCATGTGTCTCTCTCTCCATCAAACCATGTCACATAACCATCAACCATGAGAACCCCAACAAAAACCCCCAGCCTCCAAGTGACGTCTAGGGCATAGAAGATGACGTTTTAGGCCTTCCAAGGCCATTGTTGAGGTGCAAGGGGCCATAATATGATCATCTCATGGTGTCCAAGTGCCTCCAAAGGCAACATTCATCCTCCCAAATGTCCAATGAGAGGGGGCGCATCATCCAACATGTGGACTTCATGCCCCTATGAAGGTCCAAGCAACCTTGTGCCTCCACGGACAAGCTTTCACTTGGCAAGGCCCTGAAAAGACAAACAAGTACGCCCTCCAAAGGTCCACAAGTCACAAGTATCATGCCAATAAGCCACATTTAATAAAAGAACCACCTAAACATGTGCATCAAATCCCACCTTTTCAAAATAAACAAATACTTAAAGACCTAATACAACTTGCCAAATTTAAGTATGGGAGGGTTGTCATGGTGCCCTATTAGGTAGATCATTCCCCAAGTCAAGGAGTGTTTCCCAGGAGGATCCTCTGTAAGTTATGTAAAAGAGTATGAGGTGGATGGGGGTGTAACTTTTGGGCATGTGGTTTCTTGACACACAATGGCTCATATTGTCTCATTTATGGTTACCTTTGTCGAGGGTGTGCTGCATCCTCGTTTTCAATGCAACCTTTTTCCAAGCTCTTTTATTTTCCATTAATTGATTAAGGTCTGAACATTGAGTACTATATGCAAGGAAAAGTAAAGAGTACCATAATGCCACTTGAGGCTAGAACACATTGAGTGCCATGTGCGAGGAAAGTAAAAGACACCGCAATGCAGTCCCTCAACAAGCAGGACGTTTAGTTATGTGTTTTATACATGTCGTTGAATTTTGTGGAGAAGCATTTTATTGCTCTTAGGACCTTAGGGCAAGCATCTAAAGGATAATTCATTGGCTTTTATCTTTTGCTAGCTACAAGCCTCTGGGCCTTCAATCCCTTCTTACCATGAAATGAGGTACAAGCCCTTCTTGGGTCAATATACTCGAAAACCAAAAAGATGAGGAAACGAAAGGGAAGAAGTAATGGGAAGTAATAAGTATGTGCGGGAATGGTACGATGACCCTTCAAGGAGACTTCCTAGTAGAAACCCTTTTCCCGAGGGTGACCCACTTACTAGGATAACATGTCAACCACCAAGGTGAAATGAGGCAAAAGGCATAATTTCCAAGCAAACGTTTTCAAAATCAAGAAAGGACCCTTTGCAACATGTTCAAATGCTGCAAATAATAAAATGACACTTACCACGATACTGAAATTGTTACCTCATGAAGTAAGACCTGCTGTTCTCTGTGGGCCAAGCTGGTGTGGTGAATGGTGTTACCATCGATCAACTGGTGATGTGTGGTGGGTGTGTTGCCGTCCTTATACACACTTGCAAACGTGAGCTAAGTCTTGCTCACTTAGTGTGTCCTTGGAGGCATAATGCCTAGGTTCAAAGCCCACGCTGTCACTTTGACCTGAACCTCTTCCGTTTAGGCTCACTCCTAGGGACGCCAAGGGGGGTAGTCCCTAGTTTCTAGATAAGATTTAGAGTTTAGGTTCTAGGAGTTGATTTTAATTTCTTAAGGTTAGAGGGAGTCTATCCTATGATGCTAAGGCAGCAATGCAAGATGCAAGGGTAAGTATGTCAAGCAAGCCTTTCCCTAGGTCAACTAAGACTAGTGCCTAAGGTTGGGCAAGGGGTCAACTAGATGTTAGGGTGTTTCGTTACAAAAGAATTACAAGCTACTTACAAAAGAATAATTAATCCTAAAGAATACTAGATACAAGTACTTACAATAAAGAATGCTAAGATACAATGGTACAATGTAGCAAGCTAACCGCGTTTTAAATGTATGTGCAGGATATAAGAAGATTAAAGCATTATTATCATCAACACGTTTAGTTCATCATCAACATTCACAAGGATACTTAGAAGATCTAGAGATTAAAGCACAAGTATTCCACAATGATCAAGATATTCAAAACTTTAGTTGTTTAACCCACGAAGTATTATTAGATGATTAAGCCCAAGATTTGATTACTTAATGAGTTAAGGGTTTCTTAAGATTGCAAAGTTTTAGTTACCCTTATTAAGTGTTTCACCAAAAACCTCCTCCCTCGGTTGCCAAATGACTGCTGGATACTCAAGAAGTGTGGCAACAAGGCCCACCCTAGCTTCGTAGGTCAGCCCAAAAGATTGAGTTTTTACAAAAACGACGCTCCTTCGCGTCGTGAGACCATCCCCGACCTATCACCTTCCATTGCCCTCCTCAATCCCCGTTTTATATGGTGAAGATAGTGGTTTTAAGGTATCCTATTAAGTCTATTAAGTTGATATATCAATTGGTTAGACTTTTAGGTGTATTTTAGAGTGTTTTGACGATTTTAAGATGCCTTAAAATGGTGATTTATTGCCAAGGCCGAAACTCACTTAAGCTTATTAAGTGTGTTACTTAAGCTTATAAACGAAGAACATTAACACATGTAAAGCATTGAAAGATAGCTGAAATAAAGATTTAGTTCACCACCATGCACTAGATATGTAGCTTGCTATGAAAGAAACTAAATCACAAGGGCAAGAACAACTTGCCAAGACGAAAACGAGATTATCACACTTATCTTATGTTTGTTAGAAGCATCAAGTTCGAAGCATTGAGTGTGAAGAGGAAAAATAAGATTTAAGCATGTGCCTACACTATCAACTTATCCAACAAGCATTAACTTAGATGTGTTGGCAAATGGCCTTAAGATATCAAAGCATGAAAGGAGAAAACCATTCACTAAACTATTAAGCATTAGGCATTTAGTGTGTTGGATTTAAGCATGTAAAAAGAGATAGATCTTAATATAACTTATGCATGCAAGTAAGTTGATTATGCCCCAAGGGCTTAAGCTAAGGATTAGTATGTGAGATCTAGATCTAGAACATTTAAACTTTAAAGCATAAAAGATCAACAACACATATTAAAACCCTAGCCTTACTATTTGGGGTATTCCTCTCCCAAAAGGTAGGCAATTATTAAACGTAGAAGCAACTTGGAAAGAGAGATAAAGCAAAGCAAGAAAGACAAGCAAGAGAAACATGCAAGCAACTAGACAAAATATCCCTTTAACCCCCATGTCCTAGGCTTAGAAGATGCCCAACATCAACCAAACCCCATGTCCTAGCTAGAGGAAGTGCTAAAAAATTAAAGAAAAGAAGATTTGCACTTGCCCTAAGCTACCCTAGGCTCATACGTGGGAGAAGGCCGTACCAATCCTTTGTTAGAATATAGAAGATGGTGTGCTCGTTTTACCATTGACGATACCCTCGTCACCCAACCACAGGCCGAAGCCTCCCTTCGAGCACCTTAACCTTGACCTGAGAATTCCTCCGGAAGCAAACCCTAGCCTAGATAGCCAAACAAGGAGTAGCGCATCAATCCCCAAGGATAGCGCATCACAAAAGACTGATAAGATGTTCCAAACCCTAGCCAAGAGATATCCAAGCCAATACTGAAACTAGCTGCTGATGCAGCTGCACCTGCAACCCTTCTCCAAACCTGCGCACCAACTGCAACTGCAGTGTGCACCAACTGGGAAAACTGCAGTTCTGAGATTGTGACAAATGAGAACTAGTGCCCTGTATTTATAGTAATCCTGCCAGTTTGCTGGGGCCGACTTCTCTTTCTAGATATGTGTCTGTTCAGTATATTATTATCAATTCTGGCCGACTTCTTCTCTTGGAGGCTAATATCTTAATATAAATTATATTCTTGAGCCGACAAGGCTTCTAGGGTTATTAGCCAATTCATTAGGGTTTCTCTTGCTTCCCGGAGTCTTCTATTCTCGTCAGGTTCACATGTAGAGGTAAATACCTCCCGCAGCTACCATAATATT
>WSFP011554113.1:0-11225 GCA_009831015.1 Picea engelmannii
AATAACTAAGAAAGAGATCAATGATTGGTCTGAGATAAATTTTCAGTTGAATTTACAAATAGTTGGGACCAAACCTTTAATGTATATTATTACCATGTCCAAGAATTTGCAATCAAAACATGTAATTACCGTGACCATGAATTTACAATCAGAATAGTTGCATAGTAATTAGTGCTTTAAAGAGGGCCAAAACTCTCCTCGTGTGAAGAAGTTGAGTAATCCACTTCACATGGTATACATGTATATGTCATTGGAGTGATTAAGCTTTGAATTTCCATTCACTATGTGTGCATCCAACTCCACCCACCTCATGGTACCGAATATTGAATAATCGGTCCATATTATTGTTAAAGAGATTACGGGATCGTAACACGTGGGAGAGGGAGAGGGAGAAGGAGAAGGTAATGAAGAAACGTCATTCATAGATGGTATACCAGAAAGTGTAGATATGGGTTATGATTGTATGCACAACCATCTATGTGAGTCATAAAGAGTTATATAGATAGTCTAGATGGGGTATATACAGAGGAGGAAACTCCTAAAAAATATATTATGAGATATAATAGATATAGAGATGGAAAAAAGAGGTTGGACGAGAAAGGAAACATCCAACCAAATTGAATAGTCGGAGATAACAAAGATTGGTTAGTGGAATGCTTATAATTGTAAATTATGTTAAAAATTTGGTTACAAGATCATTCAAAAACAAATATGTGGCAACATTGCACTTCACTTCCAATATATGACATCACACGTATTTATTCCACTGACATGAATTTAATGAACTCAATGAATAGATGTCGTAGTTATGTAAGATTAAAACTCCAAACTTAGGTTATCTATGTTTGGAAAAAAATTGCATTTTTGTATGTTCAATAATTAAAACTCAAAACTTAGGTATAATCTAAGATTGAAAAAAATCGCATTTGGTGAGAGCTAGGCTAAAAGACATCGAATTATCAAATGTGTGATAAAAGTAATTTAAATATTACAAAAAAATAACTATTTTGTTAAGCATATGTACAACATTAAACAACAAGAAAAATATTTACACTGAAAGACAAACTAATGAATAGTCAACGATAAATTGAATGCTTTAGTCCTAACCTTCGGCAAAGATTAATAAAAAGAAGATAAAAAAAAATACATTAATTGAACTCAATATTAAAGATTTCCATTTTTCATAATTTGTAACATTAACAAATTTCTATATCTTTTATCATTGCCATAATAATCTTCCTCCATATTTATAACATTGGTAGAAAATTCATTAAAATTGATTATATTTGAAAACTTTAATATTAATAATAATAAATAACACTTCATTAATTATTAACAAATTTCCATATATTAAAATTGATTATATTTGAAAACTTTAATATTAATAATAAAAAATAACACTTCATTAATTATTAACAAATTTCCATATCTTTTATCATTAGCAAATTTCCATATCTTTTATCATTGCCATAATAATCCTCTCCATATTTTATAGCATTGGTAGAAAATTCATTAAAATTAATTATGTTTGAAAACTTTAATATTAATTATAAAAAATAACACTTCATTAATTTTTTTGATTTTTTTTAACAAAAGACAAGAATATTTGACATTAAAAGTAACACTTCATTAATTAATTTGATTTATTTTAACAAAAGACAATAATATTTCACATCAATAATTTGGTTTATAAATAAAAATTGTATTTTATATAAAAATGCTATCAAAGAAACTATGCATTTTCATTTTCATTAATTAATAATGTTGTAAATTGTTATCTATGATCTAAATTGAGATACACTAGTTTTAGGATGAATTGGAAAAAAAATTGTCGGTGTAAAATAAAGGAGTATTTTGAGGAGATATTTTAAATTACCTTTCAACTTAATTTGTAATAATTTTTAAATATTTGTAATTGAACTATTACAATAATAAATGATAGTGAAATTAAATAAATAAAGCTAAAATTAAAAGGTTAGGACACGTGTACCCTAAAGTTGGAATGCACTTAAATTTGTATAAAATAAATAAAGCTAAAAAAATAAAAGGTTAGGGACACTTGTACCCTAGAGTTGGAATGCATTTAAATTTATAAAATATAGTGAAAGACATTTTTTACATTTTACATGATTTTCTATTTTAAAAAAGTACTTAAATTAATAACAATGTTGATTGATAACATATTAAATTTAGTAGAAAACATGTGGAAGTTCCCTATTTATATAAAAGATAGACTAAAACTCTAAGTGTAGTCTAAGTTATCTTTATAAAGTAACTCGACTATTTTTTAATTAGTTAATCATAATTAAACAAATTGTTTATTTAAGATCTTATTAAAAAAAAAAAAAAAAAATAGTGTACATATAATTATCAAAGGATTAAGTAAAAATTATGATGGTGGGATCGAATTTGGTTTATCAGACCTTAAGAAGGTAAGAGATTACTTGTATTTCTTTATAATTTTATTTATGTGCTCAAAAGAATTAAGAGAAGTGTTTCAAAATCACCATAGCTTTGTTGAGTTAGAAGTGTAGGATTAAACCACAATCCAAGACCTAATTGTGAGGAGGAAATACTACACTAGCTAATTGCAAAAGAGAGAGAGGAGAGAGAAAAATAGAATCAATCTTCACACATAAGAGACTAAGAAACCAACTCTAATCACAATGTATTAATCTGTGATAATGAGTACAATATATACGACTTTCCACATGAGGAGTAATGCACACAAGGTTGGAATTTCCATGTGCATGCTCAAGTAAAAAAGTAACTTCTCCCAATATCAGCAATTAACTAAAGTCAAAAGTTCTTAATAATAAGAAAAGGTAAAAAATACAGGTGTGAACTTAGTGATAACTCTACATGAAGTCAACATGCATTCCATAATAGAAAAAATCTCCTAGAATAAGACTAGAGTCCAAGAATAGAACTAAAGTCCTAACTGAGTGAGAATTTGTTAATTATGGAAAGTCACTAAATAAGTGAAGTGAGTTAACTCAAAGTATTAGATGAGTAATGTGCACTTCCCTAGGAGGCTAATATTCTTACTAAAGTTCACTCTATAGCCATGAAATAGGAAATATCTCCTAATATTAAGGAAATAGGAATTATCTCCTAAAAAATAGGAATTTGCCTAATGGTGGTTAAAAATAGGAATTTGCCTAATGGTGGTTAAAAATAGGAATTAACCTAATGGTAGCTAAAAAATAGGAATTTGCCTAATGGTGGTTTATGAGTGATCCAAAAATCCTTAGAAACCACTTATTTCTTTACAATATATATATGCATCATCTAACTTGATTCAGAATAATTTATTCATTGTATTGAGGTGATTTGCAGAAAAATGGTGGCGTGCTTGTTATCCACAAACTCATAAAATGATGATTAATTTGCAGAATAATGAGATGACACAATAGAAAATAAAAGAACTCAAATTACATATATGGATGAAATATTACTTCATCTTCAAACTCCCTTTAGATAGTATGATTGTTCTCCATCATCTCAAAATACCAATTACATTACAATATGGGCTTGCAAAAAGCCAATTTAATAGACTCTCTTTAATTCCACTACTCAAAACAAGAAAATGAGTTCACCATTAGAATCCTTGTAAAATTCTGAGAATGTTGACTATAAGTCGACCAAATTCTGAATTGGCTCAATTTCACCCTCTTTACACGCCAAACGATGCACTATGGCGTTCATTAATGGAAATTTGGACTAATACTTTTACAAATGACCTCTAATCATAAAATAGACCTCAAATTCATACTTCTTGCAAAAAATCGTGAAAAATAAGTATAAAGTTACCTAGGTACAGTCAATATACCTCATGGCACGTTTTTTTATGCAATGTCAAACTTAACTCCTCTACATGAAAATCTATGCAGTCCACACTGGCTCAAAATCCATGCATGCATTGGACAGTGTGTCTACCTCGAGATGTGTTTACATAGGGATCTGTGTCAGGCGTTGGGATCTGCACCCATTAAATAGGTTGTGGCCCAAACCTCTCATCTGCATCCTTCGGCATTAACTAAAATGCAATTTAATTTGTTTGTTGTAACAAATGTCATATTTGGCATATTGGTTAGCAGATCGATATAAGTCGTTGGTATGGCAGGAGGTTCGGGGTTCAAAACCCACAGACCCTATATACACAGTATATTGTTGTTTTGTTTGTTATATATGATTATAACCATATATACATGGTATATAGTTCGTTAGCGCCTCGCAACTGCTTGGAGTGTGGATGTATGAAATAGTGTAATAACTAGGGGTTGGGGGCTTAGCCCTCGGACCCTTTTCCCTCTAAATAAAACTTTACACTAATACATATGTTCAACCATAACTTTACACTAATTCATATGTTCATCCATAACTTTACACTAACTGAACATATCCCTCTACCTCATGATATGTAAATTTATGCAAAACTTTACACTAAAATTTGACTCATGATATGGTTTTAGAAGATTAACATTGACTATATGTGGGAAATACTACATCAAGAGAAAAATTCTAAACTGAAGTGTGAAATAACGATCTCTAACTGATTTTTTATTAAGAAAATAAGAGGCTTATATAACTTTACAAGAGGAGAACTAACTTGACAAATCTATGATAGAAATTCTCACTCGATCCTAAGAACTAGAAACAAATCACAAGAAGAGATATAGTTCGAGAAAATATCTAAACTACTCCATAAGATTAGGAAATCAAAAGATCTCAACAATAATAATCTCAATGATGCTCACATAATACATATGATCAATATGTTGAGACTAAGTACTAAAATCCCTATCCAAATTGGCAGCCCTATAGTAAATCCACGAAGATGCAAAGTAGCCATCAAAGGGGTACCAACATTTCCAAACAGAGGAAAAGAACAATGATTCCCATGCAAATGGGTCCCTGTGTTATAGCATTATTTGTCCCTGTGTTATAGCATTATTTGGTCATCATTGATCATTAATGACTCGTTTGACCAAGATATTTCCAGTTTAATATATTTGCCCCACTCAAATCAATTTTAAAGATAATTTTACCTGGTATACATGCTTTCCCTTAAGGAAAAAAGCATATTATACATGATTTCCCTTCATGAAAGGTGCATGTGCATTCCAAAAGTTGTAAAAAATAATAAATGTGCATTAATTGCATTCTCCTAAGATGGAATTACAGGTTTCATACACATGTGCAACCCTAATTTATGTTTCAAATGAACTTAACCAACTTTTAAGAGTATAGATAAGGTTCACATGGTTGAGAAGGGGAAACTGACCATATGAGTATCTTATATTGGAGTAACCAACTTTTAAGAGTATAGATAAGGTTCACATGGTTGAGAAGGGGAAACTGACCATATGAGTATCTTATATTGGAGCATTGCATTGAGAATTTAGTCTTGTATTTTTATGATCATTCCCTTCTACAAAAACCCTTGTTTATGAATTTGACTCTCTTGCTCAAATTTGGGATGTAAATCTTGGTTGATTTTCTATATAGTAAGAATTTTTGAAACAAATTTGAAGTCTATAAGTGGTCTAGGCAAGAAGGAACTCAACATTTGGTGACGAAGGTGTTGGCAACAGATTCAAGTATTATATTTCTATTATATTTTGATTTAATTTAAATATCTCGCTTCTTCCCCCCAATCAGTGTATAATTCATTTTGTTCATCATTGATTACATGATTTAGGAAGCAATTGATTAAATGGAGTCAGTTAAGATTAGTCAGTTATATGTAGTTATTTACTTTGTCATATTCTTATATCATTCTTGATTTCTATACTTGATCATTGGGGGAAGGTTGTGTTTCTTATTGTTTGCATATCCGAAGAGAGGAATGGAGCCTTTGAAGTATTCAATATTCTCTCAAGACTAATTTTGAGATACATCTAAAAGAGGATAGCCACCTAACCACAGGTATTATTCCCCATATATTATTGTTTTCATTGACATTCATAACTAATATGGAAAGATAGCCATAGTATCTGTTAGCACTCTGTAAATTTTGTCCGGCTAAATAGACAAACGACAAGGTAACTTTTTCAACCAAATTTAGAGCTGAGGCACTAGCTTGCTCAACTCAAAGAGGGCTCTCTCGTGTCACTTGATATAGCTATGGAAATCGGTGGCTAGATTTGGTTTGTGTTGGGGGGTTTTAATAAAATAACTGGAGAAATGAAGATAACATTTGGGCTATGGGGTCTGGAAAAAATAGAATACATTATCAAACCTGAGAATTATTCAGAGGAAAGGGCTAAATCAGGAAGCAAGGCTGAGTTTATATCTGAAACTTTTGTGTGACATCAGAGGAAAAAGAAACATATAACTACATCAGATCATTACGGAGATGAATTCTGAATAAGTTAAGAAGAAAGAAACATAGTCTAAGTTGCTAAGCCAAGAGCATCAAATAATGAATTATGGGCCTCTAAATCTCCAATTTAGACAGAAATAAGTGTAAATATGAAATGTATGATTATAGGAAATACATACTATGAGAGGAAAACAAGATTCATATCACTGTCAGTTAGAATATTTTCATAAATAATCCAAAATTTGCCTCTGCATTTATATATTCATTCTAGCCCCAAAATTTACAAAAGTTTTTCCTACACAGAGGGTAGACTCCTCCTTTCTCCATCGTTTCTATATCCTTGAGATAATATATATAGAGAGGGAGAGGGTTTCTTCGCGGAATACAAAACGTTCAAACTTCTCATCGTTCAAAGATTAGAGATAAGTTACAAAGGAGGAATGATTTATAATAATTGTTACCCTATTTTAGAGGGACTGTTAGGAACAGGTTCATCATATCTAGGCGCCATCTGTCCAAAACTTGTTGGGATGTACTTGTCTCCACCTGAGAGTTCATTTTAGCTTAGTGATCTCCTCCTTTAGAGTATCCAACCAGGTCAATTGATTCTCTCCAACACTTTCAGTTGTTTCAGTTATGGTTTCTTTCTTCTATCGTTTGCTCCATTTCTTTTTTACAACTCACTTGTTGATGACTAGATCCCTCATAATGGGACTTGGCCTGACTTCCAATCCTGAGTCTATAGCAGGTTCTGTGTGGAATTTAGTCGCTAATATATGTGCAATTACCCTTTCCTTCTTACTCGTAGGTAAATCTTCCATGTTGCCTGAATGACCAGTTTCACTGGATATAGCTTTGTCCATGTATCTCGATTTCATGGACACCAAAATGTTCCTACAGAAATCAGAGAGTCGAGCAACTTGGAGATTAATTTGTTTATGGATGAGATGATGTCTCCATACCTGAGAATCGGTAGTTATAGACTTCCAATCATGAATCACTGACAGATTCTCTTACAGGTATGTTGGTTCACCACACTTGGCCAATCCATTTCAAATGATTAGCTTTGGAGTTCGTTATATGGCGACGTTCATCTGACATCATACGGTTTTGAAGTACCGAATGGGTGAAACAGGGTGATTCTGACCAGCTGTCGCCTACCCCACAACTGGTTGATTTGACATATTGGAACATGTGACATTGGGGCTTTGGCGAAAGTGGTTTCGGGAAACCCACTTTTCGCCCCAACGTATCTCTGGAGGCGCCACGCGTCCACTTTAAAAACTGCAATGGTTTCCCCGGTCCGCCTTTATATGATTAAGTCCCATGAAAGTTCACCGCCCGATATGGCCACCAAACGTTGATCTGGGTCGATTTACAATTGACAGTCTGTCGAGTTATGCCTTTTGTGCCTCTACTATATTTGTCCATACGCCACCAGATATGTCCTGGTCCTCATCAATTCTCTAAACTATCAGGCTTCTGCAATGATGTAGCTTTCGCTAAATTCTCGAGACTCAGATCTTGTTCGAAAATTGTTATGGTGATAACAGTATCTTTGTTTTCTCTACCATTTGTTTTCCCCTGGTCAATGGGGGATTATTCCCTATCATGGAATTGGCAATCATATTGGGGAGAACTCCATTAGTTATTCCTTTTTAGGATTTTTTATCTCTTATTTCCATCCTTAGAATTAGAATTGGTTAGTTAGTTGTGCTTTGATCCTTGTTTTGTATGTTGTAGAACCAAAATTTAAGAGTTTTTAAGCTTTTCCTGCATTTTTTTTTGTGTCTTTGGGACCTCATACGCACCTACTTTTAGAGATAGAAATGTCCATATGCACCTTTCCTTATGTAAAATCACATATATATACGTGTGTTTCCTTAAATGAAAGCACATACTTCTTGTAAGAGGAAATATTGCAAATTGTCTTAGATTTTGGTTTTTCTAGCTTGTTTCTTTTCAAGTCTAGAGATGTTTGATCTATAGTAATAGGGAATTAAACCTCACCTTAGTGCTTGTCATTAGCATTTTGGCCTTTTAAAGAAATAAAACTTTTTATTTTTATGTTTTAGTGGTGCAGTATAGTGTTGTTTCCCTTGCACTGTCTTTGATTCATTGGATTGCATCGCGTCAATTTGGAAAAGAAAAAAAAAATGTATTCTATTAGATTTATTAGATCAAATCCCTTGAGTTATTAGTTGTTTGAAGTTCATATAAATAATGCCTAGCTTCACATAAGGATTAACATAAATGCAAAAATTTATCAATATCTTTATTATGTACAGTGTTCTTTGAGCCTTCAAAACATCTCGAGTTTCATCTTCATTTCCTTTGATTAAATTAATGACTTAAAAACAAAATATTAAAATTTAAAAGAAATTGGACTTTCATTTATAGCAAAACTATATAATCTAGGTGTAGTTTGGAGAGTATATTCTTTGAGCCTACAAAACGAAAATAAACTTTATAGGGAGTGAAAATCCATTGGTAGTAGAATATGCTAAACGAGAAGCACAACTAACATGTGCATAAAGCATGAGGTTAAAGGTGAGAATGCATAGATATTATCCGCTTTATGTTTGTTTAGTGGTTTATGCATGTACAAGAAATTTGGTAGAATTTGAGAGTTCCCAAGGTTACACCTTTTTCTCTAGCTTTTTGGGTCTAGGACGTAGTCCTACATTCCCTACCCATATGTAGAAAATTGACCCATAATTGTTCCATTTGACCACCATATGCAAAGTGGTAACCCTAGTAGCCTTTCTTTAGGTTGTCACCTAGGTGACTGCAAGTGAGAATTTATTGTGGTACCCTAGATAGATGCTTAACATCCATTTCATCTCCCTTGGAGGGTGCATATCTTCATGAGAGTACTTGCACCTTGGGTTATTATCACATGAGAGTTGTTTGTTATTTCCTTCTTAAGAACTTTTTTAGTTGAGTGCTTGGTGATTAATAAGTAGACAATATTAGGTTGTAATTTCCTTTTTCTTTTGTTGATTCCTTCAGTTCAAAGTGACTGAACCACTTTGTCAGTCTCAGAGGACTAGATATCTTTCTCCTAAAATCATGGAGCCTTCTCCGATTAGGCTAAGGTTGAACAACTTTGGCCCACAACCAAGTGAGCCAGTAGAAGAGGCACACATTGTGTTAAATAGTCCTGCAAGGGAAGAATGATTGCAAGAAGAACTTAACCCTGAATAGTGGTCATCCAAAAGAGGTCGAAGAAATTTGCACAGACCTGAAAGAGTTCCATCCTCTTCCCGCAAGACAATTTCAAACCACCCAAAATCGAAGATCTCCCTAATTTATCTATGGAAAAACTTAACCCTCCCCCTACTAACCCATAGGGTCAACTTCCTTTTCACGTTCATGATTTTACACATAGAGATCTAGTTGCAAATACAAATCCTCAGGCACTAGGGGCACCACCACCCCTGTATCTAGTGCTTCAGACACTAGGGGCACCACCACCCCTGTATCTAGTGTCACTAGTGGGGGTATTAATCCCCTTGTCTCACGCATCTCCATCACAAGTACTAATCCTCCTACATCTAGGATCTCTATCAAGGGTACCACTACTCCCTTAGTAACCCCCGGCGGTGGAATAAGAACCTCAGCCTCTACTCCTCAGAGTAGCGATCCTTTCCCTTTTTAGATGCCACCTTTTAATAGAAATGCATTGTCTAATTTTCCCAACTTCAATATGTCAACAGGGAGTTCATCTACCCCATTCCTTGCATTTCCATTTAGAGGACACATCCCTCCTGCCTCTATACCAATATAAGTGGAATAAAGGGATTTGCTCCAAAAATCTAAGAAACACGACAAAAGGAAAACACATGCATCCAAAATAAGAAGAAAATAATAAAGAGAATATTCATTATGTAAGAAACCATAAGTTAGGAACCAATCAATTGTTAAGAGCAGAGATCAAATTTGAAGGGATGGTCTTAATTTTAATTGAAAGGGAATATAATCGTCCAACCCTTTAGGGATGAAAAGTTATAAAAAGAATTGCACTTCAATTGACAAGTGTAAATTAAGTGAACCTTTCATAAAAAATAAAGTATTGTCCTTCCAAATCTTTACAATCTTAAAAAATTAAACAATGGTTACCTGAAAAAATTGTAAAATTTCAATAAAAAATAAAAATAAAAAAATTCTTTCAAATTCATAGTATCCACAAAATTATTGTCATTTTATATAAATGAACACATTTTAATAAAATAATAATAAGCAAACATATTTTTCTTCCATTCATTTCATATTCTTCAAAAGTATTTGAGCTTACAGCATTGAAAACATGAATATATTTCCCTAGTGGAAGAGGCTTTCTAGCTTTCATTTGTTTCCATACATCATAAATAACATTCCAATCTACCTCATTTAGAACATGATGCATGTTGACGATTAAATTCACAATGAAGTTTGGCCCGCAAAGTATTGCTAAAGACTATTATTATAAAAGCTAAATAACACTAGTAGGTGGGACCCCCTTGTAATATTGAAGATCAAATCTGGCATTATTCAATACTACTCGACACTACTTTCATGGCTGACGATATCTTGTTTTATTGGATAATGGATCGGGCATTTTATACAGGGTTCCCTTGCTGTTTCAAGATCAAGTTATACCGAAATTTTTCAGGGTATCATTGTTGATTGTTCTTGGATCTAGGACTTAAGACACTTGCAACAAACACATGTTAGTAATAACAAATGAAAAAGAAGCTAAAAGAGGAAACTTTCCTATGCTAACATACTATACTATATGCATTGAAAAGGATTGTGGCAAATCCTAACTAACATAGGATAGCCATGTGAGTTATTAAGGGTGTATATAATATAGTTGGTATACATTTCTGCATAATAGAGATGGTAATATGTGATA
>WSFP011554140.1:0-11224 GCA_009831015.1 Picea engelmannii
CTTATCCCTTCATTTAATTACCCTTATCCATTCATTAATTCTCTTATCTTCTCGGGATCCTTATGTGATCCCTTTTTGTATACGTAACTTGATTAAATGTTATATTTTATTCTCACCTTTAATTTAATACTTTATTAATTAATTAATTAATTAATTAATAAATCAATCATTAACCATATTGATTAAAGAGTTAATTATACTTAAATTAATCATAATCAAGAATAACTAATTAATAATAAATAATTAGTTAAGGTTATTTTAATAAATAATTATAGCTTAGCTAATATTTTAGGATTACATTATTAAATTAATTATAATTTATAATCAAGGGTCATTACACCATGACTAGGGTTGACATCAATGACAACAACCAATCTTCCAACATTCTCTACTCTCCTAGTAAAAATAGGCTATGACATGTTGAGCCTCTCTTCGATTTGAGTTGATTTTGCATCTCTTTGATTTCTTTGTCCCTCTCTCCTGATTTCATTTGGTCTTCATCCATCTCCTACGCTGAGGGTTCAACAAAATTTGTATGTAATGCAAGTACATGGAGCCTTCTAGCAGCTGACCTTGTGATTGGTCTGTTGGGTTTTTGTGTTTCCTATACCTCATCAACAAAATGAAACCTCCTACCATTATTTATGATTGGTTGGCTTGGTGAAGTTCCACCCTCAATCTCCTTTTGCATTTCCTTTTCCCTTCTCTTCGAAACTTTTCTCTTTTCCACCTGAACCCTTAGAGGCCAACTTTCTTATAGAATGGGGGGTGTCTCCTTTGGGATCCAAAGGGATATTAGTTGAGGATAAAAAGGAGTCTTGATCCTTGTTCATCTTTCTAAGTTCTTCAATCACTAGCAACTTTACCAGAGAAAAATGAAACAAACCACTCTTGATTTGATCATCCTTGTCCTATACTTTGTCTACCATTATACCTAAACTCCTATACATGTAGTAAGGTAAGTTCAAAAGGCTCTTTCCTATGAACTGAATTAGAAGTATTATATGATACTGGTAAACCCTATCAAATCTTCCTACACAAGTGAAATATCTTTGAATTACCCTTAATAATTTCTCATAATGCTTTAAAACATACTCTCTAGGGAATGTGGCACCAAACTTCTGCTTCCTATATTTAGGTTTGAGTAAATCAGTATAAAAAACAGGATCAAGAGGCATACCTTTAAACCATTTTTCTCCTTGGATTGGAATCTTTGTTGCATCATCTATTGTCTCCTCTAACACTTGTAAAGTGACATCAACAATTGTGGTCTAGACACCATTAAAATTTAGAGCAAAATCCTTTGTTAATTGCATGTTATATCCTTGGATTTTCTCAAAAAACCTCATGCACCCGGCCTGCTCAAATGAAACTCTGAATGCAAGGTCTGAATTCACCACACTCATACTTTGTGGCTTATTCTTAGTACACTACCTCCCCTTTTGTATTTCTTTCTCTCCTGAGTTGTCATGATTGTGGTTGCAAGATAAACCTGAGACTATTAATGGAAGAGGGGTTCAAAGGATAAACTCGGTCATGGTGCCTTACATAATAAACAAATAGGGCTAGGGTTTGCTCAAATTTACCATAGGGATGTCAATTATGCAAAAGGAAGGTTTTGAAAATGTATGCATGCAGGGATTAAGAATCAAATATGGCCCACTGGTATTTACACATCAAAAACTAAAGAAGAAGGGAATGTGTAGCGAAATGATTTTACACAAAGTTTGCGTAGAAAATGCTTCTGCACAAAATTTGTGTAGCGGGTGAACTGGTTTGCGTAGAGGATGAGTTCTTTGAAGCTTTCTCAAAAGGAAGGGGTTGATCAAAGGTCAAGGACACATGCAGATAGATAAAAGGTGGTAATGATACATGCACAAGCTGATAGAAAGTGATTTGAAAGGGAAAATATGTGTTTTGTGATGACAAGACATTTCAAATTGATCCAAGCAACTTGTGCAACGTGTTTACACAACGTGCACATTTTTTTTGCAGTCAAGGTGCATTTAACATGAAATGACATCATAACCCTTTATTGATTTCATCATGTGTCATGATGCTCATCAACAGTCTTTGAAAATTACTTTCCCTCCTAGAATTTACAACTTGACTTATGACATATCACTTTCAAATTTTTGCAATTACTTCAAAATAATGACCCAAATACCTTTGCAAAATTTTCATGTGACTGAATCTTACCCTCAATGACTCAATTAGGAATTCTTTAGTCTTTCAAAGACCAAAGTATGACTTTGCAAATTCTATAACCTTAGCTATGAAAATAATGGCGCTAACATCCAGCTTGGGGAGGGAAGATCCTCCTCGCTTCTCCTTATTTTTTTCATGTTGGAAACTCCGTTTCCAAAGAGTATTACAGCATCAAGGTAAAAATGTTCTTCAGTTTTTAGGTCGTCTTTTAAATACTCGTGGAAGGAATGCGCCCTTTATCCAAAAGAAGCAATTTTTTTCGAAGTTTCACATGCCTCTGTGATCAATGCCATTATTTTCTTAATATTTCTTTCCACATAGCTCCTAGCTGATGTAAGTAGGCTTTAGGATCCTTTTAATTTAGCAGCGGGTGTGGTGGGTCCAACTATTGTCAAAGGACTGGAAATAAGTGGAAGAGGCATTAAGGAATCTTCCAGTTCCTTGATCCTTTCTTTCAACTTCACGTTTTTCTCTTCAAGACCACCAATGGAGTCATCCAGAGCATCCTTGGTTTCTCTATGAATTCTAGAAATCTGGGAAGGTCGCATATCTCTTAGGTCAACCTTTGAACAATATTTTCCTTTCTTATTATTTATATCACCTTTCTCAATAATCAATTTTTTGAATTCCCTGTCAAAGACAACGCTCTGAAAAGAAAATGAATCTTCCTCATTGAAGGTCTCATTCTCAATAATTTCCAATGATGAATTATGATGGGTTGTGTTCCCTAGTTGATCCCTTGTGGGAAACATATTATCAATATCCAGCTCGAGCTCCATGTCTTCAAGGGAGAATTTGTTGATGTCACTTTCTATGTGGTGGTCTTCTTCCTCTTGCATAACATTTTTCCTCTTTTTTCTCAGAGGAAGCTTGTGCGAGCTCTTGATTTTTCTCGACGGGGGATTCTTTTCTCCTCTGCCGTGGGAACTAGTGTTGGTGACTTTCCTAGTTGGGTGGGACATTGGAGAATTGCTCCGAGATGTGGTAGTATTAGGAGTGACAGTTGGGGACTGGGCGCTTTTCTCGTTGGGACCCTTTCCTTTCTCCTTGTAAAATTCATTAGTACTAAGTATTGTCTCAAATTCACCAACATTGTGAGAAGGAGCGCCTAAGTTATTATCTTCTTCCTCAATCAAAATAGCATGAATAAATAAATTGTTAAATCCTATTACCATCATATGTTCCACAAAAATTTTGTTAGGTTCAAACCCCTTTATCTTTTCAACATATTTCAGATTCAGATTGTGGAAGTGGTTTGAAAATTCATCGATTTTTTTTATGTTCCTGAATATAAAGTCCCCAATTTTCTAAGGCAAGGGTATGAATTTATTTTTTTGTTTCTCATGGAAAAAGTGCAGCCAGGAATTATACTGCCTTGTGACTTCCATAATAAACATTTTATAAGATACATATCATGGAATAAAGGAGGGTTTTTCCTTAGAACCGAAAATCTTGATAACATTTTAATTTTCCATTTGCTCCAACGTCCCCATTTTATCCAAGAATTTATTTCTCTGTTCGGACATTCTCGGGGTATCTTTTCCAAACAATAATCCTTTGAAAACCAAAACAAAATCATTGAAAACTTCATAGAAATTCAAAGAAGCTTTGTGTCTCCACAACGCTTAGTACCATAAGGTAGCTGGGTCAAGTTCATAGTTCACCCTCTTACAGATAGACAATTTTGGAAAATGACAGAAATATGTTATCGCAAACACCAAATAAGAATCCATAAATAATTTCTTATCTTTTTTCTATTGTGACAATTGGGAGGAGATTTCAATGGAAATCAATTTTCCCCAATCGAAAATAGCTTTCTCTTTGACTATAAAATATAAGATATAAAGAATCATATGGGGAATGTTGGTGGTACTTTCTTGGCCTGTCACCCTGGTGACTAACCAAGCAATTTCCCAAAATGGGTTTTTGAACGAGTCAACCTGCAACCTGGTAATGTCTTCAGGGATAGCCGCGGGATTCTCCAAGAACTCA
This sequence comes from Picea engelmannii, assembly GCA_009831015.1. Lineage (NCBI taxonomy): Eukaryota > Viridiplantae > Streptophyta > Pinopsida > Pinales > Pinaceae > Picea > Picea engelmannii. The sequence goes on from WSFP011554140.1 coordinate 4,201, forward strand.
AGAAATAGGTCCAGACCATTATCATGCTTTTTCAAAGAAATCCCTAAAATACTCTCCTTTGAAAGTAAGTGTTGGCTCAAGGAGCTTTAACATATTACGGAACAATTGAGGTGAAAGAGAGATGGGAGAATGGTCTTGAAGTTGAATAATTCACTGACTCGGTATGTATTTCTCAACGCATAATGCAACTAGTTCCTTGTAGTCGAAAACCTCAGGGACACACCCTACATGAGCAATTCCAGATGTCCAGATCACTTCCTTCTGAGAAGAAGGGGATGAATAGTAAGAATACGCTCTAGACCACTGAAAGTTTTGGTCCTCACACCCAAAAATATTCAAAGTATCACCGCATAACTGGTGTCGAGTTGCTCCATCCATAAGTTGATGAGAGTGTTCCTTTAATCCAGATAATATTTGCAATGAGCGTTTGAGAGAGATAAAAATAATATAATCTTCGGCAAATTTTTCTTTAATGTGTTTTAATGAGAAATTTCCTCGAGCCCTTCGTTTATTAATGACGATCTTTACGGAACCTACATGATGATTTATTAGCATTAAACCATAATAAATGTGTATTTGGAAAACCACGAAGGTGGCGAGGATGGACAAGAGAAATTAGGATTTGGGAACTTTTGTGAACCTGTCAACCCAGGGACCCGTGAAGCCGTGGTTGTGAATGATAGAAAGTAAGCTAAGTGTTCCGAGCAGTCGGTTGGACTTTGATACACAGGAAATGAAATATTTAGGAGCTCAGTATCCACAATAATTATGAAGGTCATAATGTAGATCATGGGTCTTTGGGTGCAAAATGGATATTGCAGAACTTGGAATATGAAATCTTGAACCTACAAACCCGCGACTACAAAAAAGGTTAAGTATAGAATAATACGACGGTTGGCTGGACTCATGATATGGGAGTATGGATGGAGATGAATATGCATGAGTCCTCCAACCCATGATCTCACCATTTTGAAAAACAACTAAGTATAGTAACTAGAAAGGGAAAAGAGAAGCGGGAAATGAAAAGGGAAATTGAGGGTAGGTATAGAAGAGGGAAAAAATGGAAAAAAAAAAAAACAAGTTAGGAAAATAGAAAGGGGAGGGAAAATTCAGAAGCGGAAATTGATCTCAACAACACTACAGGGGGGCATCGATCCTAGATCAGTGCTCTGGTGTGCACAATAGAAGAGCGCTACCTTTCCCAAAAACTCAGAAAAAAGGCTAAAAACTCAGAAAACTTTGCCAAAGTCTCTGTGAAATATTCAATGAAGAAGAGAGAAACAACAAATAAGATCTAAAGGTGTGAAAAATCCCAGACAATCCAAGGAAAGACAATTCAATGTCCTTACCCAGTGGAGTCACCATTTGTTGTTACAGAAATATTCCTCTGTGGACAGGTGAACTTTCCCTTGGATTACAAACCCCTAATATCAAGACAGTAAAACACAAGTGGACACTAACATCCCTTTGAATTTATTTTAACTAATTAGAAAGAGAGAGAGGGAGAAAAGGTGTGATGCACCTAGTTTCGAAGTTTGTCCTTGTTGCTTCCAATCTGAGCTTGATCTCCAAACTGATTAGTGCAACTTGATACCTGCAATGCAATAGAAAACAAAGAGAAACAAAGAAATTATACTCTACAATATTAAATCAAACAAATTCATCTACAAAGATTGAAGGAACAGTAGACAAGCACATGCAAGAATACACAATCTTGAAGGAAATAGGCCAAGTATATTAAAATGAGAACCCAAAGAGAATACTTACAAACATGGATTATGATGCAACACTCCTCCAAGCTCTCCTCGTCCAAACCCTTGCATGAATCCCATGATCATAAGTCTGATATCTCCAAGTTTCCTCCTTTCTCCAGAATCAAAGGTTTGATACCTCTATTCTTCCTCCTCTTCTCCATGGAAAGCCCTCAGTATATAGGATTTGGAGGCTTAACCACAATGGAGAAGATCACTCATTAGATCCACTAAAATGGGATCTCCAATATTTTTAGGGAGAAAATATCTCTCAAGGATTTTAAGGAGGAAATATCTCTCAAGATCCACCAAATTAGGATTTTGGTTTGAGAAAATATCTCAACCATCCATGAGATTCTCAAACTCTCCTTGAGATTAGGAAACTAAATGTGAGGTGGATTCTCACACTAAATTATTTTCCTTTTTTATGAATATTAATAAATAATTCATGTGCACATAGTATTTTGACCTTCGGATAATATATTTCTCCTCCACATTGACTAGGGATTATGACAAATGTTATTTCATGGTGTCAGTGTATGTGACACTTTTAAGACACTTCTGACACTTAGGGTGAGGTACTTAAGTGTGTAAATTATATGTGTAACACAGGGATAGGTGTAATTCTAGTAGAGTTGCAGAGTTGGGTGACAAGACTAGAAAAACTAGGAATATTGAATATGTTATAAGACCCACACTTTGGCAGAAGCCCGGAAAAAAATGCCTAAGTAAAGATTGTATTTAGTTGTGTCCATGGAGGGACTCTATGGATAAAGCCACCAATATGCATTGGCATGAAATTTATTACGTGGATAACGGGCTTGCCTACAGCAGGGGAGGATCTGGCAACACTATTCGCAATCAAATCTGGAGAGAAATCATTAGCTGAAAAAATGAAAGAGAAGTTCCAAACTTTCAGAGGGAAGCGAGGGTTGGATGTCTCCAACATAAGTGATGATGTTTTTCTATTTGTGACGTAGGTATTGGCCTACAAATTACTAAGGAAATGTCGCAAGGATGAGGTGTCAACCATAGTAATAGCAGTTTTGGAGAAGTGCGCAGAAGAGGTCCAGATGAATTATGCCACACTTTTTGTCAATCAATTCTTAATATATTGCATTGAAACCCAAGAGAAAGGCATGGAGTTTCATTATGCCTAGCTTCTTGTAAGGATCACACTGGTCACTTGGAGGGAGATTGGCAATTGTAAAGTTTTGAAACCATCACAAAGAGATAATTCAGTGGCATGATACGCTAACTTAGGGCATACTACCAACAGGAGGATAAAAATAGACAACAATGCCACCTTCTGTGTCTATCTTGATGAGATCAGACACATTGTAGGCAACATATCCTGCATCACTTCCCAGAAAGTGGATAACTATCATAATATTGTGCACTTTAAAGAAGGGATGCAACACATGTATATCCAAGCCAAAAGAGACCATGCGCACCAGTGGTTGCCAACAAGCTACAAGTTGATAGAGGATGATGTATGCCTTATTTCCAATGGTTGGTGCGAAGAATGGAAATTTCCAGAGGAACAAACGGAGCACCCTAATGAGGAAGAGGAATGAGACAATGAATAGGAAGAACCAAATGACTCGAGCAATGAACAAGGAAATGATATAGAGGGTGCGCAAAAGAAAGTACCAAAAGTAGGTGACAAAAGGAAATACAAGGGAAAGGGACCCACCATATCTAGGCACAAGAATATGAAATACCACAAAGTATCGGTTGTATATACCCTAACAGATGATGATGTGGATAGAATTGGCTACCAAGTGAGGGATGTCACAGAGGAAGAAATTGAACAAGCATCATGGAAATTGGATGAACTGCATCAGAAGGTGCAGGACCAGTTAATGATGATATAGAAGCTATTAGAGACAGTGAGGATAGCACCAAAGCGAGGATCAAGAGAAGGACCATCAACAAGCTCCACTGGGGAGCCAGGGACAACCACTTCTTACTTTTCAAAGATGGAAATAGGGTGCAAAGTGTTGAAGATCTCACAGAATGTAATTGGGTTCCCAATGCCTGAGATGTAGGAACAGGTACAAGGACTAAGTCATCTGGACTTAGTCGTCTCATAGATGCCCACAACAGTACTCCAGGGATTGCACACAGTAATTGGGAAGGAAATATGGTTTCGTGCAGAGTCATCATCCATTGAGTTGGCTAAGGTCATCGCTGAGAAGACAGAGTTGCAAAAAGAGTACACAATTGCTCTGCAGGAGAAGAACAATGTTGAGGAAAAGGTCGAGATAATAATAAAGTAGAAGGACAAAGTTGAGAAATAGGCAGAGTGAATGCAACAAGTCGTCCAAAAACTCTACAAGGAAATTCTAGAGGTGTCAATGTTGGTAGAAGCCACACTTGAAGAAAAAGTCTCAAAAATCAGTGAATTTTTTAAAGGCTTCTGCAACTGGATCGAAGACTTGGAATCACACACCATACTAGGGACACCCCCTGAGGAAAAGGAGAAAAGGGAAAGGACAACAACAATATCAGTGGCAAACATTAAGAATTTAGATCAGGAGTGTGCGAGGTTGTGTGAAAGTAGCACGCAAATTTTGGACATGGCTCAAGATGAATCCATAGATGAAGGAAATCGAGGACAGAATAGGAAGTGCACGGGAGAAGGCCCAAAAAATCAATGAAAGCATCAACACTCTGTCACCAACTCAATGTATGATGACCATCCTTGCAAACAGACAGTTATACAATGAAATAGAGTAGATGAGGTTAGAATAGAAGAATATTGTGTAGAAATTGGAACCCCTACAGGACGAAGCACTCAGGGTGATAGGGGAATTTTCAACCGTGCACAGAATGGTAAAGAAAGCTACACATGATAGCGAGGAGAAACTCATGACCTTGAATGCACAAGCCATAGAGGAAAGTTTGGGAAAAGAAGCAGAAGTAAAAAAAGAAGTCATGACGGTAAGAGAAACCCTCCAAAATTTGATGGAGGCATGGAGGAGCGTGACACAACAGGCTTGAGTGGCTCGGGACGATCCACAGGTGAGTGTTGGAGGCCTATTGGATAGGAATTTTGGATGCAGTTTTGAGAAAAATCCTAAGTATGGAGGGGGTGTGAAGTAAAGGCACATTAAAGATCGAAGTGTGCAGTAAAAGCATACTTGGAAATGAATAAGAAAATAGAAGAAGAAAATAAAGAAGAATATAAAGAGAATAAAGCAAGGAGATAAAGTGGGTGAAAAGGAAGGACAACAGTTCAGCATGGAAAAGTAGAGAGACAGGAAAAAAAAAAAGAACAGCAGTCGAGAATGAAAAAGCAACATGTAGACGAAAAGGAAGGAAAAGCATGCTCGAATAACGAGTCAATATGAGTTGTAATGAGTCATGATGATTTCTCATAGGGTTTTGGGGATAAACGACTAGGGTTTTGAATCCTAAATCCCATGTATAAATATGTAATAGGTCGGGAAGAATAGGGGTTGGTCATTATTGATTGTTGGGGTTCTTTGAGGGTTCTGTGGTTGTTGAGTGTGAGAGAATAGATTGGGAAAGAGAGAGATTCTATGTCTGAGGGTTTGGGGAGAGTTTGTAGAGAGGCTTGCACTGCAAAGCGGCTAGGTGGGATGGGGATCGATGTTATGATGTATCCATTGAAGCGTAGTGCACAAGTCTGAGACAATTGCAGAAAGAATAGTAAATAAGCCAGTCATTGTGGAAGTAGCCCAAAGTTTGGGTGAACCACGTTAAATATTGTGTTCCACTGTGTATTTTTATGTGTGATTATTCATTGATAATATGTTATGTATGTTAGAGTAGATCCGGTTAGTCTATGATTGATGTGCAGTAATTATGGATGTCTAGTGAATAGTTTGTGTCGTGGTCTATGTTATAATCATATTACATAATTGAGTTGTTTAATTAATCAAAGGATATTATATATAGAACATTGTGCACAGGGTATATAAGTCATCATGAATAGATTGATAGTCACACATCCCCTCATACTTGCAGAAACGCAGTTCCTATAGTCCCAATAAATACCTCGGGTGAGACTTCACCTGCATGTAGGTGATGTCGAAAGGGCCAGTGTCTGAAGGGTTTTATTCGTTAGATAACTTGAACCTAGGGTCTTACAACCGTGCATCAACAGTTATCCTGATACAAATCCCCTAACTTATTCAAGAGAGATGTTGTGATTTTTTTTCTTTAGAAACATTCAATAATATGGAATTTTCCAAACAAAGCCTGATAAGCCTTCTCACCTTTCTCTCCAATACCACTCACTCTTCATATTTCAGACCAATGGGTTTGGTTCTAGATATTTCAACCCATAGATCTCAATCTACAATAATATCCTTCATGTTGATCTTATATAGCTCAAAGTTAGTGCCATCAAACCTCTCCATTTCTAATCTAGATGTGCTCATCATTACCCTACAACAAGATTTCCTTTTGCAAAATCTCTCACTCAAACAAAGATTAAATAAAATAAAAAAATCCTTGTCCCTAACACCTTGGATCCAAGGTGATCATGATATGATACCAAATGAAAGGAAGTAGAGGTGCAAAATGCACTTCCTACACTAATCCATGAGAGAATAATATGTGGAAACTTAAAATAGAATAGTTGCAAACAAATTAAATAAACAAAAAAACATTAATAGCACGATATCCTCAAGAAATCCCTTTCGAATGAAATAAACAACAAATCATTAATAGCATGATATCCTCAAGAAATCCCTTTCTGGAGAAAAACCCCACACTCTAAAGCACACTCAGTGTGTTATTTAGCAACTAAATGGTTACAATAGAGAATCTATGTGCTCTCAACAAGAGTGTTCAACAATAGCATAATTCTATAGAAATTTCAAAACCATAACAATAAGATAAAACTTACACTATGTTTTCCTCCAATCTTAGCATTGAATAAATAGGAATAGAAAACCGTAAACCATTTATGGTTTTCCAATTCTATATGTTGGAAACCACAAGTAATTGGCCAAGTATTGTTGCATAGCTTCCATTACCTGCTAGTGCTCTACATTTATTCCTTGTCACCAGTCAACATGTATTCCCTACTATTGCTCTGCATTTATTCCCTACCACTACTCTGCATTTGTCCGCTACTGCTCCTCAACAATCATCACCTCCTCCACTACAATACTCTAAGGTGTATGATCTCTTAACCTAAATCCAGTGTCCCTTGTGGTCATCGCCAAGGCTACCTCTAGTGAGGTCATATGCTTTATAGTAACATCTAATTTTAGTTCCATATATGAAACCACAAG
>WSFP011554141.1:0-11224 GCA_009831015.1 Picea engelmannii
GACAGTCCAGACAACGAGAGAGGTGTTTTCACACTTTCAGTTGTGAAAAATCAAATCGAAATCAAATTGCAATTGTCACGAAAATGAAACAAATATCTTGAAGCACAATGCGACGATGATTTGTCGTTTAGAAGACAAGAGGTGTAGGCAGCGTTTTTATAGCAATAAAAAAAAATGAGTTGGCTGCCAACACAATGTAATCTACATCATACCATCATCTTGATACTAGAGTATTTTCAAACCCTTTGAACCATCAACATTATGGAGTCTATTTCCATTATCTCTAGCTACACATTAGATTTCTCAAAAGAAAATTGAATACTTTTCTTTAATCCATTGAGTAATTTCCCCTGAAACCATGTACTATCCACTCAAGACCAATCTACTCCCTTGAATTCTTTGTACTTGTGCTCTTCTTCCATTGTGAACTCCGATAATATAAGTGTCTTTCTTACTATGCATATTTTCAGACAAAAGAGTGTTTAACAAATTGATTTCATTGATGTCAAAGAATTTTATCATGCAAATATTGAAATATAAGTATCTCATGAAAAATGTGACTTTACATAGAAAGGTGAATTCAAAATGAAGTTATGTGAAAAAGGTGACTTTACGTAAAAAGTTGAACTCAAAATGAAGTTATCTGAAAAGGGTGACTTTACATAAGAAGGTGAATTCAAAATAAAAAATGAAGTTACATGAAAAAGGAGTATTAAAAGACAAAAAATAAGTGAAGTTATGTAAAGAAGTAAAAAAGTAAAATGGTATTTTCCCATGGTTTAAAAACCCATGGTATTGTGAAAAGTGAATTAAAAAAGGGGGAATTAATTTAATTAATGGATGTCATGTCTTTCTGAATAAACATGACTCTTCATGTATGGTTATGATAAAGTATAAAATAAGAAGTGTAATGTGAGTAATAGTGTGGGTGAAAATGTAATATTCTTACAAATAAAATTCGAAGAAGTTAGAGGAGTGACGATTGAATATCATTTGAGTGAAAATTGAATATCATTCAAGGATTGATGATTTAATATTAGTGAATATTAAATATCATGTTCTATAAAGTAGATGTGACATTCTATCAAGCAAAACTAGTGTTCTAGAAAGAAAATATTGTGTTCTAGAAAGTAGATATGGTGTTCTATTGGCCCTTGACCAAGTTTTGAGGAATAATTGGTCATATTTGACCATTTTTGGGACTCCAACAGCCTGTCGAAGGAGGCACGTGAGACGAAGAAGATATCACAGGATCTTGGCCCACTTTGGGTCCTTTCTGGATTTTTGGGAATATGTAATGGGAAAGGGATGTCGGCCCGTGGGTTTACCCATGCTTAGGCCCACTTTTGTAATGTATAAATAGATATCTAGGGGATGTAAGTAGAGGAAAAGATTAGCCAAGGGCTTAGTGCTAGAATTGATCTATGTGATTGACTTGTAGGGCTTAGTGCTAGAATTGATCTATGTGATTGACTTGCAGGGCTGAGTGCAAGTGTTGTAAGTGCTAAGTGCACAGATTGTAAGGAGGCTCTATGCTAGATCTACTCAAGGAATGAGGATCTGGCGAAGTGCATGCAAATCTCCTGTCCTATGTGAAGTAGGATTTTGATAGCTTTGTGCTATAATCAGATTGACTGAAGATAATAAACAATAAGAGTTCGTGGATGTAGCCCCAAGGTGGGGGTGAAGCACGTAAATACTGTGTGTTGTGCTTTGTGCTTATTCTTAGATGTTTTGTATTGATAAGTTCTTAGATGTGATTAAACAGACTTGCTTATGCTTAGTGCTAAAGATGTATATGAATGCTAAATCTGATGTGTATGAATATGCTAAGTGCTTGGTCTACCATATCTCATCTGTCTTGTTGTTGCTAAGTGCTAAAATAACCTAGACCTAAGTGAATGTTGCGATGCTCTGTTATGTCGGCGAAGTAGATCTAAGTGGAATATTGATGAATGACCTATGCTAAGTGATTTGTAAGCAATATAATAAAATATATGTGTCCCGGCTAAGGTTGCAGACACCTGAGTCTTGCAACCAACCCTGCCTCTACCTTGGGTGAGACTTCATCTGTTTCGCAGGTGTTCCCAAAAGGGTCAGTAGTTAGGGTTTTATTGGTGTGTTGTTGTAGCATTGAACCTTGGGTTTTCCCCTGTGCCAACAAATGGTTCTGTTGTCGAGACTGAAATTGTGACTGCTAGGAACTAAGGGAGAAATAGCTTTGTGCAAAGATTCGTCCTGAGCTGTGGAAGATTTGTGCATGGATTTGTGCCCTAGTGCGCAGTATTTTACTTGATCTAAAAAGCTTTGTGCTAAACCAATAAGACAGATCCGAAGAAAAGAAGCGAGATTTGAACACTTTGTGCTCTAAGAAAGGTTAAAGTGGAAGTTTCTGAAGAAAAGAGATCATATCTGCAGAAAAGAGGTAAGATTTGTAAGCTCTATGCTCTGATAAAGGTAAGAATAGTAGAAAAGTTTTTAGATCTAAAAGATTTGTGTTCTGTAGAGGTAAGATAAGTGAAATTTTTTGTTTCTAGAGTATGGATCTAGGTATCTTTGATAGATTATGTCCTAGCTTGAAAATTAGGGAATTAATATATGAAAGAAAGTTTTATATGAGTATATCTGATAAGAATAATGATAGATATGTTATAACTATTCATAGAAAGAATGTTTAGACTAACCAATGAATGCAGGACCCTAGAAAGATTTTTTTGCATACTAGCTACCATGATCCTAGTGTGCAGAATAAAAGAAGTTGGGGATCATTTAAAAGGAAGAGAGGATTAACCCTATGTTACAGTTGTAGAAGACTGGGACATCTAGCTAAGGAATGTCTTGGTGGAAAACCTAGTTGTCTCTGTTGTCAAGCTATGGACCATGAGGTATTGGATTTCCCTAGAATGATTGCTAATCTTGAAAGAATGATTATGAATGAAGAGAACCCTAAGGAAGATCCAAAAATAGTAGAACCCCATCAAGAATCATAGAATTTACTGATACAAATGAAAGAAATATTGAATGACCACTGACATGTTAGATTATCAGAGGTATTTAATGAAAATTAACACATTGAGGTAAGAATAGGAGACTTCGACATTGACTGTGTTCTGGATGAGGAAGCACAGGTGAATGTTATGACAGAGAGAACTTGGGAAGCTATAGGAAGGCCTGCTATGATCCCTTCACTAAGCGGAATAGGGTTATTCAGAGGGAAACTGGTAAACCTATGTGGACGACTCACTTAGATATCTATGAATGTCAATGGAACTTCGACCTAGGAAGATTTTGAGATTATCAAATTTATTGAGGACAACACCCCATTTACTATGTTACTTGGAAAACCTTGGATTGAAAGAGATCAAGACAGGAAGAAGGAAGAAGAAAAGGTTTTATAACAACATAAACAATAATTAAAAGATTTCATGACTAGAAGGATCACGTAATTGATTGAAGAACAGGAGAACAAATCAAAGCTATTTGACACTAGAAGCCCAGATGTCAAAGGTAGAAAAACAATAGAGGACTCACAGAAGATTGAAGTATTTGTCTCAGATATAGAAGAAGTATTACCCCTGAATCCTAGGAGAGAACCTCAATAGCGCAAAGTGACTATGCCCAAGGAGAATCAGAATGGGAAAAGAAATATCGAGACGAAGCTCATGGGGAAGAAGGCTAGGAAGCTAAGTAAAAAGAGAGCTAATATCGACAAGCTACAGAGGGTCCCAGAGGGAACCTCTCAAAAAGAAAAATTATAAAATTGGAGCTTCGTTGGGATATCAGAACAACAACATGGGTCACTTTGCCATGGCAAAGCAATATAGCCATTGGAAGCCGATATACCCATTCAACTGCCACTCTGAACAGATCGAAAATCATTGATGGATCATCACCAGACCATTAGACCACACTATAATAGACAAAACAAGAGTTAATGAAGCCCCATATCCATTACAAACGATCCATTACAGAGTTACTTACTTATTCCATCGCTCCATGCACGAAAGACACTTTTGCTAATTGGGAATTTGAGTCCGCAGACTACACAAATTGTGATCAGTGATTACTTCACTCTTACTCTCTACCCTATTATAGTACCTACGTTACTTTGAGAACTTGAGATATTGATCATGAGCGTATATATCCAATGAATTTAGTGTAACTGAAGAATATGTAAAAGAGCTCCTCACTAGCCTCAGAGCCGAAAGAGTCATGTCGGAGAGAGGTTTGTCTACAGGTTTATAGGCATCATCGACGAGAGGAGTGCAAGTCTCCCTATCGACTGCTCGAGCAGGGACATCCCAAGCTGACGCATAAAGAAGAACCAAACATAATGATTATATGGCCAAAGTGAAGTTGGTTCCATCCATTCTATCTGCTTACATACCACCTCTGAGCAGTGCGATCAATAGAGACAATGTGCCTAGAGACTTTGAGTAAAATCTAGTCACTGTGTACCTTCCAACATGGGTACGCACAGTCTATGTAGATCAAGACAAGATTGCAGTATTTAAGTTTAGTGACTTCAACCTAGGGGATTGTAAAGTTTACAGCATGCTTTCCCCATACAAGTACCTAACCAGAACCAAGGGAAAGAATTCGAAGATCATCCCTTAGGAATGGATGATGAACCTCACGCAGTCCACTCTGCTCAACGTTATGAAGATACTACACTTCGGCAGACACTAGGAGGTGAATTCTTGTGTGAAGCTACTGCTGGAGAGTTACCATGGAGGATACTTATGGTTAAACCATTGTATAATAGTTGATCCAGCGATGATCAATCGGATCATCGGGCTTAGCATGCAGATCCCCATGATTACTATCTTAGAAAGACCATGGATCACGCTCTTTCTCAGAAGATCAAATAATATTATGGCGATGTTGAGAAAGGCGCATGAGGCTACAAGGTAGCTTCTATTGAAAGTGGCATTGTGCGCCTTGCATGTTAGTTGATTGTAGGCAAGTTAGTTTGCAAGAATCGACCCACGCAAGTATTTGAATTTGTAGTCAACCTCACAGGGAAGTGTGCAAAGGGACTACAAATGAATTGGGTGAAGTACATGGTGAATCAAATAGAGATTGACTTCCGAGAAGCCCAGGATCAGGGGCATGAATTCCATTTTAGCTGGCTCTTGATACTTATATCTTTCATTACATGGGAGCTACCAGAAGGTGCAACCTTCCCAGACATCAACCCCTTTGAACCACTGGCCACGAAGTTCAGTACACTGTGGTACTCGAATGATATGAACAAGCAGTGGAAATCCAATGTTGTCTTCCATACCTACTACACCTAGTTGAAGCTCGCCATCTAGTTCGAGCCTCACATGACCCCGAATAATTTACACAGGTTTTGACCTTTGATGAAGTTTAGCAGACCGTCATTTCATATATATTACAGCATGCGCTGATGAGCACAAGGAACAACTTCAGTCTTATTATATGCTAACAGAAGAATACCTAGAGAAGATCACCAAGGAATGATCGGTGGACCTTATTGTTTCAACATACCCCATAGAAATGTCCGACATCAACAACCCAAAAGCTGCACAAGATACACCTAGGCCTAGTAAGACAAAGAAAACAAAGAATACAAAGAAGGATGAGGAAGTCCAGGATATAGACAACCTATCTGTGAGGACGAATTCCATTACACCAGATCAAGGAGGTGATGGCAAAGACTTAGAAGAAGTCGAACAAAGACCAGAAGATGAAGTAGAAATCATAAAGAAGAGGAAGGGTTCACCTCCGGAACCTTCCTCCTGGAAGAAATCAAAAGCACCTGTAACTAAGATGTAGACCACACTCACTCCATGTTGTGGTGGGAAATGCCCCTACGGACTCGCATTTAGGGTTATATTATGCATGCAGATAAGATCAAAATAATCCTACTTTCTACCTTCTTCCTAGACCTAATACCCATTTCTTTCAAGAAAACACATGGTTAAATGAACATACCTTGTTCCAAACATTCGATGTCGATCCTTCTTCACTCTTGATCGCTTGTTAGCAGTTATCCTCCCAAGGCTAACCTGCGTACAAAACAAGGAACAAACTCTACATGCATTTGTTCTACAGATTAATGGGTTAGAGATTCAAACATATATTCACTAAACTATGAAGAACTCATATAGTGGGATGGGAAAATCATTTCTTTATTATTAACTTTAATGAATCAACTTACAATGTTGAGACTGGACACTGCTCTGCAAATCCTGATCCTGGGCTCCTCTTCAAATGTCCTCCAACTTCTTTGTTGTGTATATCTCTTTGCATAAGGATGGCTAAAGGGTTGTGACAATGGGAATGCGCAATTGGGTATAGTTTCTTTATTATTATTCTCCTCCTCCAAATAGGACCCTTAACCCTTATTTTATAGGCTAGAAGAATCTAGGTATTTGGGCAAACCCTCATCCATGCATGGCCGGAAGATTCAGTTAACTCACCCAAAGCTATGTGTTCCGTCGACAAATTTCCTTTTTTTGTGCTTCTTAAGGTCCACACGAGCTGTAGTGGGCCATCTAGCATGGAAAATATAGATCCACGCAGTCTGTAGTGGGTCAGCTAGCGTGGACTTTTAAAAATGGAGTTTTTAGAAGAGTTGTTTAATAGTGTTTTGGCAAAGAAGGAATCTGAGATGGCCTAATGCTAGGTAAACATGTATGGTGAAAATTAGGGTTATAAAAGATTCCCCCTAATGTGTGAGGTCAGAAGAGAATCTGATGGCCGAAATACATTACCAATCTTTACTGATGTGCCGAACAAGTGAGCCCAGGAACCAGGAATCGAGAGGCGCCGTCTGCAAAATAACAGATGTCTCACCGAGGCAAGCATACCCATGCTTGGGATAGAATAAACGCATGGCTACCAATCAAATAAACTATAGATCCATGTCATATAACTATATAAAGTGTATCCATGAATAGTACACAGCAGAGCTACATCTCGAAATAAAAAAGATATACATGTAGAGTATCCATCTTCGTAGAAGCTGATAAGGCCTGATGGCTAGAGATGAGGGTTTCAGAGTTCGAGCAACAACTTCAAAATCTTCAAAACTCAAGGTAGGAGTGTAATATGAGTGTACGAATTCACTACCCAGAGGTATTCGACGGCTTGTTGCTCATGGACTAGAGAATCTTGATGATCAGAATGAAGGCTTCATTGATTTCGAACAAAGACTTGATTGGATGTTTAGGATGGTCAGGTATGAGGGAAAGAGACAACTTGTAGAGGGGCCAACTTAGGCTTGGTAGAAACTTCCCTTGGACAATAGCACGAAAAATGATGAGACTTAGGCAACATGGCATTAATCATAAGTTTACGAAGCAGGAGGCAATGCAAACTCTCCATATGTTTGGAAGAATAACCAAATGGAGGAGGACAAAACTCTATGTAGAGAGAACAACTTCCTAAGGTCATATTGCATCCCATAGTTTGATGAAAAAATGGAAAAATGTGCTTTATCCAAGGGCGACTCATTATGCTACCACTAAGGAAAATACTTTTCCCTTCCTCTTTTTGGGGTATATTTGATTTTTTTTGTCTTTTTCAATGATTTTGGAAAAAAGAATAAAGTAATGTTACATTACAATGGAGGAGCGAGTGTTACAAACATACAATTTCAAGGCATAAGGACAAGACTGATGTTCAGAATAATGATACTCGGGAAAAATCCTCCGGGGGCAAAGGGTGTTAAGACGCAAAAGAAAAGTGTTACAAGGCTAGCATATAAGGTATGCAAACGTGGTTAACAAAACACACAATGGTAACATCCTTCGATGTAAGTTTAACAAGCCCAGAGAAGGTAAGCTTAGTGGTTTTTCATATTTAGAGAGTCTGAAAAAACATAAAAGGAGATTCCATTGGGGTACCTTTTTCGAACATAGTCTAGTCGGTTTGAAAAAGGGGTAAACTAGCACCGACAAGACGTCTATTCAAAACCATTTTAACAAGTGTGATAAGGAAAAGATCACTTGGCCATTTTTTCATTTTTAAGGAGTCTAAAAAAATCTTAACTATGGACTCCGTCAGGAATGTTCTTCTGGACCAGTTTAAAGAGTGTGAAAGAATAAGGTCACTCGACGATCTTTTCAATTTTAGGGAGTCTGAAAAGAGCTTAACTATGGACTACGTGGGGGTTCCTTTTTCATAAGTTTAGTCCCTCGGGCCCGAAAAATGGGTAACATTATACCTGAGAGTACTCTTCTAAAGAACTAAAGATCCATAGAGTATACCTTTGTTCATACAATTGACCATCCAGACTGAAAAATGGGTAAACTACAGCCAGACAGACGTGACTTCAAATTTCAGTTTAATGAGCGTGAAAGGACACAAGATCCCTCAACAATCTTTTCATGTTTAGAGGGTCTGAAAAGGGCTTAAACGAAGACCTGTAGAGGTTACTTTTCTCAGTTAATCCAGATGAGATCGAAAATTATAAATGCAATATTGCCGGATGTTGCTTTCGGATCTCAAAGTGAGATTGAAAAACAATAAAGTTATCTCATGATCGACTCTTTGTGGGTCGATGCCTGACATCTCCTCAGGGGAGAAATATTCTCCGATGAAAACATTGTCTATGACACCAGGGGTTTTGGAGATATTGATAGGTATCGTTTTAGCAATGGTTTCCATATTACCCTCAGCATAGATCTCATGTGTAGCTAAGGGATTAATAGGACAAGACCCATCTCCAGTCATAGTCAAGGTGAATTCTCCAGCCTCGATTTTGCTTAACTCTGGGAAGAAGTATGATCTGTGATGAAGATCATCCCAGGGTTTTTCTGGACTAGTCATTGCCTCAATTACTACTTCATTATAAGGAAAGACTAGGTCTAACGAATTGGTGTCAGCGAGAGAACCCTGAGCCCAAATAGGCTCTAGAAGCGGATCTAACTCTTGTGCAGGAGTTGGAACTGGGTGGGCTGAAGTTTGTTGGACTAAAGAGTACGCTACTTCAGTTGTGGACAAGGGCATGGACATACCCGGGTGCCCTGTCCCTTCCACCGTGGCCGATGGGGAATGAGGTATCCACGAATTATCGAAGTAAGTCATGCAGAACGACGAAACTTGAAAAATCTCAACCTTATGGTGATTGGATATAAACTTGATATCGCCTTGAGGGGGCGGGTACTTGAAGGTACCCATCAAATATGGGCACAAACCAACCCCTACGTTGACTACAGCTCGTTGAGTATTATCAATCATCGGGACCGTGGATGCCCCCAATGAAGGGTCAGGCCTGGAGAAAGACAATTGATCGATGGTCACTATTCAACCCTCATGTGGGAACAACAAGATCCGAAAAACTGTAGCAACCACAACTTGCATGGCATAAGTCCAACTCCTTCCTAACAAGAGGTTATAGTGGAGGGGCGCATCGACTACCTCTACCTCGACACACATGGTCTTCCCTCCTAACTGCACAAGGAATAAGGGAATGATACCATGTGGTCGGAATGAACGACCATCAAAAGAAGTGAGGAGAGTAGGTGATGGAGACAAAAAGGGTTGGCCATTGGCCTTCCAACATGCCAATGCCATAATGCATGTCGAGGCTCCCTCATTGACCACCGTGCATAATATATTCTGAGTAAAAGTTTTTGTGGGATAAGCCACTACTATCTGAAACGCTACGTGGTAAGGCAGATGAGGTTTTAGGTTGGTTGTATCCAACATGATTGTACCTAGATTACAAGTCTCAGTAGATCCTAAAGTGGTTAACAAGGCTTTCCTCTAGGAAGGGAAACTTTGGTTTGTGATAAATCTTCCACCATAGAATAGTTCTAGGCATCCCTTGCGTTTGGGTTGTGAGAATCGTTTTTGAACTCACCTTTGGGAATGTGTGTTATTTTTTTTCCCAACGTCTTCTCAATCTTTAGAGGAAGAGATGGGAGTCAAGCTTCTTTTCCCTTCTCAGAAGTGCTTGGTGTACTATAGTCATGCACTCTAGTCGATATAAAAGCATCACCCTTCACCATATATACATTCGCAGATGTGGGGTTGTTCAAAGATGGAGAGGGTCCTTGGCTGCCCCCTTCCGTTCTTGCAAAGGCTTGTGTTAGATTTTGCCCATGTTGAAATGGACTGGTTAACACAGCAGGTTGTTGCTGCATCAAAAAATTTTGGGCTTGTGCAAGATGAGGACATAGATGGGTCGGGTGGTCTTCCGTGCATAAGTTGCATGGATACCTGGCCTTTCGTTTCTCAGTGGTGTCCCCGCTAGCATTATCGGTATGTTTTTTATCCCCCTTACCCTTATTTCATTGTTTTTTCTTTCCTTTAGGCTGTTGAGTGGCCTTTGGATTAGTCGATTGCACTGTGTGTACATCTGACATTTTGGTAGGGGGAGAAGCCAAAGTAGTAGTTTGGTTGGCCACTGTGTGTTGTATAGACAATTGTTGCAACTACTTCATCAATTTCTCAGTGGGTTTTGTTTGTGTTGAACCAACAATACCATCGGCATGTGGTCCATCTCTCTGTCTGGTGTTATCAACTATTGAGTGTGGCACATTTGGCAAGATCTCATATAATAAACCATACTAAGAATATATTAGCTCAAGTTGTTGATCTCTCATGATGGTGTCTTCTTTGGAAAATACTCCCGACGTTGCGACGTCTTTGGACAACTGTGGGACCAAATACTTAAGGAACCACTCGAGCAGGAATGCTGGTGGGACTGGTACCTTAATTAAACTCTTTCGACGTCTCCATTCTTGGATGTGATCTGAGATATGGTTCACTTTTGTTTGTGAAAAATTGGCTAGCAATTCGGTGCCAGCGTCGTATCTCATAGGTAACTAGAAATGGTTTAAGAAAGCCATCGCCAGTTCACCGAAGGAAGAGTATTGAGTGATCGAGCTCAATGTACCATTTCGTGGCACTCCCAATGAGAGTACATTGAAACAATCACAACTGTACAGAGTCATCTTTCAACAAGTTAGATGAGCACCAAAGATGGAAGGTAGTCATATGATCTCCTGGATCTTCATTAGACTTGGCTTCGAACTTTGGGATGTACAAAGGAAACTTCATCGGCATAGAAGGACAACGTGGATCATGACAGATAGGGTCATTCAACAGCCTTGTCAAGTCTAGAAAATGCAAGGTTTCCAGGAAGGGTAGTTTGGGTTGTTGGTGATAACTTGGGAAAAAGGGGCCTGGAGTTTGACTGGCACCAGGTTGCTAGGAAAAGTTCGGCTACTGGCCTGGGTTTTGG
>WSFP011554146.1:0-11224 GCA_009831015.1 Picea engelmannii
ATCTTCCAAGAGATAGATATACAAGATATGTACAGAGACGATGCAAACAAGATATGTACAAGAAATAAGAAGAGTTTTGTTACCTTTAGAAGAAGAAGTATCTTCCATCCTGCTTAGTCTTCTTTGTAGGTTCCTTTTCTTCGTCAATTGATGCTTCATGTTTCTCCTTCCTTTTCTTTAGCTCGGGACAATGATTCTTGTAGTGACCATACTTTCGACAGTTGAAGCATTGTATTTTTGAAATGTCTTTTTCTTGAATTGGCTTCCTCCTTGAACCAAACTTCCTTTTGTTCCTGAATTTCTTGAATCTTGATGTGAAGGCTTGATCATCATATTTCTTTTGGGGTTTCTCTTTTGCATTGATCCTTGATTCTTCTTTAGCACAGCAAGTCCAAAGTTCTTCAAATGTCGGATACTCCTTTCTTGTGTTCATGCTTGCGGCAAATGCATCCCATGTCTTGGGAAGACCATTGAGTACTATGTTTACCAACTCCTTTTCTGAGATGATCTCTTCAATAGCTTGTAGTTGATCTCTTAACTTATAAATTCTCACAAAGTATGATGTTATGCAGCCATCATCATTCATCTTCATGTCACGGAGCTCATTCTTCAGACTCATTACTTGTCCAATGTTTCTGACTGAGAAGAGATTTGTTAGGGCATCATACATCTTCTTCGATGAGTCAAGATGATAGATGTAGGGTATCAAGTGGTCTTTTATAGATTCCACTATGATACTCATGGCATTGATTTCATCATCTTTGAACTTCTCCATAGCTACAATGTTCTGTGGTTCCTTCTCTTTTCCTTCTTCAAACTCTGGTTTCACGATCTTTCCTTTCACGATATCCAGCGCTTTATTCTTGACAAGGATGAGGTCAATCCTTGTCTTCCATGCTCTGAAGTTAGAATCTCCATCTAACTTGTTCTCTGGCTTCATAGAATAAGTCATAGCTGCTTTGACTTGGTCAAACCCTAGATTTGACCAAAAACTCAAACTTCATGTATTGGCTTGCTGAGAGTATCAGGAGATGCGCTAGGCTAGAGCGCACTGATCTATCCAGATATTAGGTCAATCCATTCACTTAAGGTGCCTCAACAAGAGGATTAGGGTTTCTGCAACTGCTCCTGCTAGTAACCCTAGCAGCAGTGTTTGGGAAGTTGTTTCTGCTAGTAACCCTAGTGGCAGTTCCTCAGCGAGCTCAATATCCTAGTGGCTATGTTTCCTTCCAGCGTTTAGATCGAATGAAGGAGGTGTGGGTCCATAACCTATTAGAATATGAAATATGTGTGCTCATTTTACTATTGACAATACCCTTGTCACCCAACCATAGGTCGAAGCCACCCTCCGAGCACCTTAACCTTGACAGAGAATCACTCCAGAAGAAAACCCTAGGCTAGATAGCCAAACAAAGGGTAGTGCACCTTTCCCCAAGGATAGCGCATCACAAAGAGTTGATCAGATAGTCCAAACCCTAGCCAAGAGATATTCCAAGCGTAACTGCTAGTTGCAGCAGCTCTCCTCCAAACCTGCGCACAAGACTGGGCACTGCAGTGCACACAAGACTGGGCACTGCAATTCTGAGACTGCCTACCAGAATGAGCACTGGCCTCCTGTATTTATAGTAATTCTAGCTAACTGCCTGGGCCGACTTCTCATTCTGGGTATCTGTCTGTTCAGTATATATTATTATTTATGGTCGACTTCTTCTCTTGGAGGCTAATAACCTAATATAAATTATCTTCTTGAGCCGACAAGTCTTCTAGGGTTATTAGCCAA
Source organism: Picea engelmannii (assembly GCA_009831015.1). Taxonomy (NCBI): domain Eukaryota; kingdom Viridiplantae; phylum Streptophyta; class Pinopsida; order Pinales; family Pinaceae; genus Picea; species Picea engelmannii. Next base: position 1,781 of record WSFP011554146.1, read on the forward strand.
CTCACTAGGGTTTCTCTTTTCTTCCCAGAGTATTCTATTCTTGTCAGGTTTACACGTCCCGTAGCTACCATAATATCAACAATTATATCATATCATGTAATAAAACTACAATAGATATTATATTATATGGTTGTTCGGGAACCATCTTATAAATAAATCTATTAACTTATATATAAAATGTGAATGAGTTTGTGACAATAAAAATTTATAACAACATTGTAGAAAATTATCATAAACAAAGAAATATAATTAAGAGATAAAAATAACTTCGACTACAATATTCCATTTAAAAAATGTGAATGAGTTTGTGACAATAAAAAGTTATAACAACATTGTAGAAAACAATATAAGAATAATAAGAATAAACAAAGAAATATAATTAAGAGATAAAAATAACGTCAACTATAATATTCCGTTGAGGGATTACTAAACCATGAACTACAATATTACATTGAGGGATTACTAAACCATGACCATTTGTGTACGTATCTCACTTCTTAATATTAATATTAATATCTTTGTCACAAGATTTATCGAGGATACATTAGATCTAAGGATATATAAATGAATCTTACATCTAAACAAGGGGAGTTGCCAAGCAACAAGTCCCTGCTAAGAAGGCAGAAAGAATGTGCTATTTGATTTCCCCATAACTCATGTCTTAAGTATTTTAATTGTAATTCTAGAAGTATTGGGACTGAATTCCTCAGGGAAACTAAACAAATCTAATGTAAACTAATCAGTGCCATGCATGTCTTAAGTATTCTAATTGTAATTCCAGAGGTATTGGGACTGAATTCCTCGGAGAAACTAAATGAATCTAATGTAAACTAATCAGTGTCATGCAGGAGATCTAGGATCGGTTGTCAGGGCACCCAAGAAATACACAGTACATTCCTACAAACACATTGGCCTTGCACTTAAGAGATGTTATTTCTTAAAAAAATATAAATGTGCAGTGGAAGAGCTATGTTGCTAAAGGCTACCATGTCTATGATTCAGTCAAAAGCTTTAAACTATTACACATGTCAAAAGATTTAAAATACCAAAAGCTTTGAACTAATATATGTGTTAAAGCTTTAAAGTACCATTGGGACAGGGGTTTTCTCCCCTTGTTGAACTTGGTTACCCAAGGGAGTTCCTCTTTAAAGGAAGGTTTCCAGGAAATGGGAGAAGTATTTGATTGCAGATCTTAGATAGTGACCTCTAAGCCAACTTGGGGAATTCACATAACCAAAATTAATGTTTCACACTTTCCAGTTTTCGACCTGTTAGCATTCAAATATGCACCATAAAATATTTATCTCCTTCACCAACTTTGTGCTAACTTTGCCAAGATCCTTAATCCTTGAGTTATTTTGACATGCGTCAAACCTCCAACCTGGTTGCTTTGTATGTTTTTGGTCTATGATTTTCTCGACTGCATTTAAAAATGCCATTGTTTCTTGTTGAACCAGTGAAAGTCCCAAGGCTTGTGCTTAGGCTTGTGGGATATATTTCTTAGAATTCCTGAGCTAGGTTGAGTTATAGGAGTTCAGTTTAGTTAGAGTTAGTTCAGTTTAGTTTGAGTTATAGTTCAGTATTAGATAAGCGTAGTTATAGTTCTAGTCAAGTATAATATAAGTATAAGATATTCCTTATACTAAGATTATTAATATAGTCTAATATAGTATTTATAATGATAAGATCCTCCACTCACGAAGCCCAATCTCCATATTTTGAATTTCACAACTGAGGGCCTAACATTCATCATATGTCAAGTCACACCAAGCACTCAACACAAGTCAGTGCACAAAGAAGCGAGCACAGTGCCAAGTGTAATAAATCCATGCATGAGAGAATTAATGGTTGATGCAAGGCATTTCAGTATTTGACAAAACAATGAGTTAACCCAGTTGTCCAAAGGAGGCGCCAAACAAATGTTCAAAAAAAAATGCAGCAATAACTTTGTCAAACCCTAATATGCCTGAGGCAAACCTTAAAGTGCCCAAATGTCAAAGACTGCCAACACTGCAGATCCAACATTAAAGTCGATCACCATTTTTCATAAAAAAAATCGACAGTCTACCAAGCATCAACGCCATGTATCAGACAAGTGGCAAAGAACCAAAGATTGTTAATGGACCTGAAGTCTTAAGCAAATTGTGGGAGATCTCTTGTCGTGAACTCTGGTGTTCTTGTGAGTCGAGTTGTTGGAGGCAAAACAAATGGTAATAAGAATTTTATTGTGCAAGAAGGTCGCATTGGATATTCTGCAAAGAATTTCTAATACTTATATTGTAGTCTTCTATTATGCATCATGGTGTCCATTTTCAAAGCAGTGTAGATTCATTTTAAATGCATTGTCATTTATGTTTCCAACAATTCATCATATTGTAGCGGAAAGGTCTGCTAGTAGACCCAGTGTGCATTCAAATCTGAGAAGCTTTGATAGAGTCAAGGATGGTTGGTTGACCGGCTAAATGGGCATATCTCGTCAGTTGATGGGTTGATACGCATGCCTATTCTTCTATTGCGTTCATAGAGAGAACGAACTGGCACTATGATGAATTTCGTAGAGAGAAAGAACTGGCACATAGAGGAATTGAGGATGGAAAATGGGAGGCCATATCGAAGGTATAAACTAGGGTGGCAGTGCTCGTACAAAAAAGATAATAATCCTCTATGTTCATGGAGATAGTAAAGGCTTCCCCCTTTTGGTTCTACGACCTGTTGTTCTACGAGATGATCAAGGGGTCTGGTTCGGTCCCTGGGGGAAGGCATCAATTTCTCTTATGTGGTTCATGAATACCCACATGGGTGAAGGAAAAAGCCAATCATTTTTTCTAGCATTTCTAGCATTTGCTCCAGATAACCTTCACGGCTTCAATAGCAAAGGACCCTGAATTAAAGGTTAGGGTAATGGAAGCAACAATAACCTGCAAATAAGAGGACCTGGATTGATCTGGTCATGAGCAGGTGGAAAAGGGAGCTCCAACAACCCGCTAAAAATAGAGCAAAGCTTCGCTCCACGGTTGAATATACATGCAAATACGAGGACCCGGATCGATCTGGTCATGAGCAAGTGGAAAAGGGAGCTCCCACGACCCACTTAAAATAAAGAAGAGCTTTGCTCCACGATTGATATTCAAGCAGACGATGCCCACGTCCTAGGCAGGTCCTAACTTACACTTCTTGTTGGAAATATAATTGAGAGGGGGGGGTGAATCAGTTATGTAAATAAGCTTGAAAATTTTCTTGTTATTTTTTATTCCATATATATTATTATTTAATGTGTTGTTGATAACTTAACATGCATAGATATACAATATTTGATCAATCACACAGAATACACAGAGACACTGATTTTCATGAGGAAACCCATAAAGGGTGAAAACCTCTTCTTCTTAGGATGTCAATTAAGCTCCAACTTTCATGTACATCACAGTCTTTGAGCTCCAACTCAAATATGAGGCTACAACCTCTTATAGCAAGCTACAACTTGCAGAGAGCACCAACTCTCAAATTTATCTTGCACCAACTCCGAGGTTTCTCTAGCACCAACTCCGAGAATATCTTCTAGCACCAACTAGAATTTAGAGGACTGCAATCCTCCCTAGCACCACCCTACCACCCTGATTGAAACTTACAAAACTTTACTTACTTTCTATGTCTATGATATGGTCTGTTACAGCTCCATGTCTCCTCAGCCTTCTTCAGCTTCTATATTGTGTTCTGCTTCTGCCTCTTTCTACTTCTATATCGTGTTCCGCTTCTGCCTCTTTCTTCTTTTATATCCTTCTATTTTTCCTCTTGCGTTTTATGCTTTGTGCATACACTACATTCCTTTACACTGCACCTATTCTCTGCTCCTTTTCTGTTGCTTACTACCACCTTCTATGCTCATGCATCAGTTCCCAAAAAGCACATTCTCTGCATGTCTTTATCACGCCAAGTCCTCTGCCAGATCATCCTGAAAACTCTTTGTCGCTGCATCTCAATTCTATATATCCTCTTCTATGTTTTGCATGTCATATTTTCGCCCAGTTCTCTCCCAGGTCCTCATCGCAACTCAACCACTTTACTGGCGGTTACTCATTGTCTATTCATCATTAGTGCCTGTTATCCTAAGATCCATTTTCTTCAGTTACAGTCAATTGTTTTATTCGCTATAGGTAAATCAGTCTTAATCCCCTTCCTTTACGTGACCACTGGCGGTGACCACGCGCCTATTCAAAAATCACTTCGCAATCTCGGTCTAGCGAGTGTTAGCTTCTTCTTTCGATATGACCTTGAATGATGATCTCATGTGACCACGCGATTGCGGATGCGTCCAAAGGTGGTTTGAATCAAACTACTTTTCACCCCGCAATTTACCTCGAGCCTCCACGTGTCCTTTCTCCAAAACCGTGGTTTCGATTGCAGTGCGCCTTCAACTTTTTAAATTTCACGCACCTTCAATCCCCACAATGTGACGGGACCGTCAATCTCACGATCTTGACGGTGCTCCTGAACTGAGAGTTTAGATCTGTCCTTTCATGTTCTGTGGATCAGATCTAACCTTCCTAAATCAACAGATGTGATTTATTTCGTGATCCGAGCTTTGGGAGTTTCAACTCTCAAACCCTGCTTTTCTTCATACGTCAATCTTTCGAAGTCGATCATTCGCGGACCCTTGTCCTTCTCAATCGACAGCTCAGCGTCTACTTCAAGAATTTGACCTTTCAACCAGATCAACAGTTTTGTGGCCCCTTTCTCGATTCAACGGTCGAGATCTCCTTCAGGTCTTCGGACTTCTGAAATCTCAAGTCTCAAACTTCACTTCCCCTCAATGTATGTAAATTCCTGCCATGTTTCCTCTCGAATCGGACGGTTGAGGCTTACTTCGGGTCTTTACCTGGAGTCCATAGTTTTACGCCACATATTTTCTGGATCAGACAACCCAGATTCACTTCGGACGATCTGACGCATGAGATCTTCTTCGGACGATCTGACGCATGAGATCTACTTCGGATGATCCAGCGGTTGAGAATTTATTTCGGGTCTCCAGCTCTTCGGGCTTCGGGAATTTCAAATCTCAAACTGAAACTCTCAAAGTGATTTCTCCAGAGCTCATGATCCGTCGCCACGTATCCCTCTAGATCTGACGGTTGAAATTTACTTCGGATCTCCGAGCTTCGGGGATTTCAAATCTCAAACTTAAACTTCTCGAAGTGATTTCTCTGGAGCTCACAATCCGTCGCCACGTATCCCTCTGGATCTGAAGGTTGAAATTTACTCCAGCTCTCCGGACTTCAGGAATTTCAAATCTCAAATTGAAAAATCTTGAAGTGAGATTTTTCTGGAGTGTAACCTCCTCACATCTTTAGACCCGAAACGAATGATATTCGTTTGATCAAGATCTTAGATCAACGGCTCGATCTGTCTGCGATGCATCTTTGCCTTGGATTAAATCCAACGGCTCTCCATCTTTGTTTATCCTATCCTTCCACTTATTGATCCGATGGCTGACGAAGATTCAGATAATCGAATTCTCAAACCTTGTGCCCTGTTTATCCTATCCTTCACTTAATTTGATCCGACGGTCGTGAAGAATCTTGAAGCAGATCCACGATCAAAGATTTTGATCCTGATCACGTTTCTGTACTACGCTTTCCCTTCTAAGTTCTGAGCTTTAATCTTTGCATATTGTTCGCTTCTCCTCCTGATCTTATGCTTTTCCTGTTTGCCATCATCGTTTTTGTTCTTGCCATCAATGACAAGCACATGCTTCCTGTAAAACATGCCAACACGTCTTTCCTTGGCAATCACATAAGTAAGCACGTCGGCACAGAGTCCTCATCTTGAGGCCAAGGTCGCACGCAAGGAATGCCAAGGGAAGGGAGGAGGCACCCAGGTTGTGTTATGCATGAAATGGTGCTAAGTGAAGGGCAGAGGTGCCCAGGTTGCGTTCTGCATGAAATGGTGTCATCACTGGAGTTTTGACAAAAATCTTGCCGCCTCCTAAACTTATCAATGTACAGAATCCTCATATTGAGGCCAAGGTCGCGCGCGCGAGGGATTCCAAGTGAAGAGCGGAGGAACCGAGGTAAGTACCCAGTCACTGTCTTCATCCAGTTAATCTTTTTAACCATGAATAGTAATAACAATTCCACAATTTATAACTCATTGATTGCATCTTAAGGGGGCTCAATTGGAGGGGCGGAGAGTATGGATCAATGGCATGGGCATGCCAGAGTAGAAAGGAACAAAGGCGCAGAGGGTCTGGAAGCTGAGCAAAAGGGGAAAGAGTAAAATGCAAGCGTTTCTGACTCATTGATTGCATCTTAAGGGGGATCCTTAATTGGAGGGGCGGAGAGTCTGGATCAATGGCATGGACAGGCTAAAGCAGAAAGGAATGGAGGCGTGGAAAGTCTGGAAGGCGAGGAGAAAACGGAGGAGCAAGGGGATGGATAAGTGTAGAGTCTTTGTCCCCACAGAGCCTTATAAAACACACGTTAAAATAAAGAATAAAGAAAATTATATGTTGTACAATTTCATCATTAACTTATAATCATTGATTATTCAGCATAAATTAAATGTATTAACAGCATGAAAATAAATCATATAACCATCCCATAATCATGAAAATATATGAAAATGCATACCTCTGTCTGATGTTACTTCTCCAAACTTTGTCTGTCATCGCTGGTGCTCTGCCCAAACCCTGCCCAAAATTGAATCTTCCTCCCTGTCAGCTAGGAACAGACCCTGTTCGGCTCCCTAACTCCAGGATTCTGTGAGGATACCTGGCCCTCGAGCCCAAAACTCCTAGCAACCTGGTGCACCCCTGTAACGGTCCACCCAAACTCCAAACCAGAAAATATCAAACCAGCAAACACATACAATCCCTAATCTCCAAATGTTGTTTTCTTCCCCCAAATTTCCAAAAGGTCCCTCTCCCGAATGCCTCTTCCCCCTCATATCCTCCCCCATTCACTGTCTCCTCCTTCATTTAATGCCACCCACCTTATCCCTCCATTTAATACATTATCCCTCCATTCAATACCCTATCCACCCATTTAATGCCTTATCCTTCATACGTTAAGTTTTCTAATAAATAAATAAAAATTATTAAGCTTTTAATTCATTACCCAAACCTTTAATGAGTTAATTAATTAATCAACAGATATAAACAGTTAATAATTAATTAATAAATAAATAATCATTGTTTAACTAAAATATATTAGGACAGTTAATTATTTAATTAATTATACTTCATAAACCTTAAGCAATCATTTAACTAGGGTTGTTACAATAAGTGGGTTTGAGGGGGATCCTTAATTGGAGGGGCGGAGAATCTGAATCAATGGCATGCACAGGCTAGAGCGGAAAGGAACGAAGGCGTGGAAAGTCTAGAAGGCGAAGAGAAAATGGAGCAAGGGGATGGATAAGTAGAGTTGAGGTAGGCAAGGGAGGAAACAACATCCTTAGAAAATATTCTTTATAATAATGAAGTGACATGCAAGTGACCAAGTGGGAGGGCAATTGGCAGCTCACGAGAGATAGGGTTGGCAACTCATCGAAGGGTTACAAGTTATGCATAGGAAAATATTAAGCATAGCATTTAATGTCTTGAATTAATGCTAAGTTGAAACTTAGCATTAATTCACATTTCTATGTACATATTTTGTTCACCAACTTTCGACCGTCTATTTCCCTAAGTTTGTCGTCGCTTCCCTCAATATGAGGCCAAATATGTTGATTTTTCAATAATCTAGGTTAAGCATGAAGTTCATTCCATTTTAGCTATTAACTTAGCCATAGACAATAATGTTGCAGCAACCAAGATCACAAAAAGAAACACCATGCACAAGAACACAAGAAGTATCCTAGGAAACCCTTCTCAACAAGGGAAGAAAACCCAGCGAAATCCTTTGCTATATTCTTCAAGAGAAATACCTTCACCACCAAGAAAGACCTAACACACGAGGGTGCTCAAACCTTAGAAGACTAGTGCCCAAGAGAGGTGCACACTTTTCCCAAGCAAAAGTACTAGCTGAAATTTTCAAGCTCACATGAAAGATGTGTTTCCACAATGAAGATTTTACCTTTACTTATACTAACCTAAACTTGTCAATAGAAGTGTCTATTGGCTCAATGGGACCGACCTCTCTAAGTCACATTATAATTATTATTATTATTATTATTATTATTATTATTATTATAATTAAAATTAACTAGATTAATTATCTTTTACATTTATTATTAATCACATTAAGGTGGGGCCGACCTATACCCTTTACATTACAATTAGGGTTACAAACAGGTTTGACTCTTGAACAATATATAGCAAAGGATATGATACACCCACTAGTGCTCATCCACTAGGGGCACATCCATAAGGATGCCATATCTCTGGTTCACTGCATTACACCGAAGAACCAGATCTTCACACATTCATTTGTGCTTATCCACAGGCACATCCACTCTACAGATCTTTTTTTCCACTGCCTCACACAAGAAAATCATCTGTAGTCTTCTCGTCAACTCTGCTGCTCAAAGGAGGCTAATACATCATCTTCATTTATGTTCACATGACGATGCACCCAGCACTTTGGGATTTCACACGTTCACCTTATGCTCAGCCACAGGCACGTCCAACTCAACAGATCACCTTTCCCACTGGATAATCATATGAAGTTCTTCTCAACTCTCTGAATGGAGGAGGTCATTTCTATGTTCCTAGCTCTATCTCAGGCAAGAACCACGTACCCTTCTTAGGGGTTTTCTCTCAGGTTTGTACGCTGAGAGAAAGAAAGAATCACATAGTTGCAATGATCCACATCTCATAGGTTTGTAAGCTGGAGAATGTCTCACATCGCTGCAATCATCAACACTCCATCTCAGCTAGGGAGGTATTCTTCATCATGCCAAGTCTCACACAAATGTACTCTGAATTTTTTCTTAGCTAGATTCATCAATACTCCCTCTCAATAAGGAGGGCATTCTTTACCAAGTTAGTTTGGTGAAGATCTCTGCAATCTGTTCATGTGTAGGAAGGTACTATATGTGTATGATTTTCCTCTGCATCATATCTCTGATATAAGAATATTTCATCTCATCGTGTTTCAATTCATCAAGAAACACTAGGTTCTTAAGGAGCTTTTACACACGGCTCTTGGTTATCATCCTAGGATCCATCTCATTTGTTAGAAGTTTGTGGAGCCACATTGCTTTGCACACTCGATGTTATATACTCTGCCTCTGTGGTACTCAAGGCCATAGAGTTTTGTTTCCTGTTGTAATAGTAAATCATGGCAAACTTCATGGTAGAACATCAACCATATGTGCACTTCCGGTCCACTGTATTTTATGCTTAATCTGAATCGGCGTATCTTGCAAACTCAAGTTCACACTAGAGGCATATATCAGGCCATATCCAACTATGCCTTGTATATATATATATATATATATATATATATA
>ML905825.1:252-11224 GCA_009831015.1 Picea engelmannii
CCTTAGAATCAGTCTTTGGGTTATCTCCATAAAAGATAAAACTATCTCTAAAATCCATATACTTTGGACATGCCTCTAAGTCTTACAAACACCGGATTGATAATAAATGCACTCTAATTTACTTAGGTAGATCAAGAGCTCAACAATGTCCTCTCATCGTTGCCTATTATGTTAGAAGTGGTGCAGACCCCCAACCCTCAGGCCGAAAGTCCACATAGGATCGTTCTTCTTCGAATCTGCAGAACTGAATTAGTTCTCTCTGGGCCCTCACTGGAACCCCATGAATTCAATCCACATGTCCTTCCATGAAAACCTCACCTGCACAACGTGTACCAAGCATGAGTCTTCACCTCCTTCTGTCGAACTCAAAATAGAGTTCTCCCTTGACCCAAAGGTCCTGGCTGTATCGGGATTTCGGTGATAGGGAGTTGGAAATGCAACGACCCAAACCACTGCCTCCTCTACCTTATGAACCCCGAAATGCCGAAATGCTGAAAAGGGGGTGCTATTCCGAATGCTTTCAGGAATTCGCGATATTACGAGTCAGGACTCCACGTCTCCTGACTCCAGGCCTCTCGAACACCCGATTCCCAGGATGCCGAAAAGGGCGGTCCACGACAAAGCACTATTGTCTTTCACGATTCAGGAAATCGCAATGCAAGCATTCCCCCTGTTATCTATCTTTCCAATCCCTGGTGTCTGAATCCTCGAATTCCCGAAACGATTAAATCTACCCGTGACCACGGTCTACTTTTCGGGATTTTAGAATCCCAATTCTGCAATTCCGGCTACAGACGGTTCTTGGTCCTTCGATCTCCCAGACCCTGAAATGCCAAAATGCCAAAATGTCGAAATGGTTGTTTCCTTCGTGACCACAACCCTGCTCCAAGGATACGTTGCGTTTCGCGACTTCAAGGTTTTCAATGCAAATTTCCCCAGCTCTTTGTCATCGGGATTGTCGAAATGTCGAACCCTAAAATGCTGAAATGTCAAAAAGCCAAAAAACACTCAGCCTTCACCTTCTCATAGATCTGTGAGATATGAAGGTACACGGGATTTTCATCACTTCTCCATGAAGTGTTCCTGTCGTCTGTTCTAGCTCCTCTCCTGTGCAACCTCCCAGAGGTCAACCTCTGTGCACCTTCCTCCATATATGATGGCCATCGGTCCTGGGTGCTAGATCTAACAGCCCAGATCTATCCTCCTTGTGATCTCTCCTCCTGTGTGCCTGGACGTAGATTCAAAAATCCAGATCTTGCCTCTCCGGATGATTTAATGACAATTGTAGCTCCTCCTTGAGAATGTGCTTCTTCCTTCCCCTTGGAATATTTTTCAAAGTTTCAAAGGCCTTGACCTTTGCTTCCTCTGCGAGCTCAATTCCCTTGGATATCGCCTACATTCTAGGAATGCTATCCCTCCTGAGATTTGTTCACTCTGAAACCTCATAAGGTTTCTCGACCTCTACACTCCTTGCAGGGTCCCTGAACGCAACTATGCTATCCGTCCTGAGCTTTATTTACCCAAGCCTTTAGGGGACTCACCCTTCTGTGTCCTCAAAGGGAAATTTGGTGTCCTCCTGATGATCTTCTACTCAAACCCTCCTTGGTGATCTTATCAGAGTATTCAGTAACTCTGTGAGTGTCTCTCCTATGACACTTCTCTTCTCTATGAACTCAAACAAGAGTTCCTTTTGTGCACTCTTGCACCAACTTAATGCCCTCTTGGCAGAGCTTCCACCTCTGCACACTCCTTGTGCCTAACGAGCCTTCAGATGGTTTCCTATCACCACTTCACCCGAATGTTAGCCTGATGCACTCCTTGCATAGGTATTTTTCCTACTTGAGATTCAACTGCTCAAACCTCAATGGTCTCTATCCCTTTCTCTCCTTGAAGGGATGTAAGTGCCCTCTGGCAACTTCCTACTCAAGCACGCCTTGCTGAGCCTACAGGATGTTTAGAAATCCTGTGAGTGTCTTCCCCGTGACACTTCCCTTATATCAAAACTCGAAAGAGAGTTCTTCTGTGCACTCTATGCAACTGCTAAATTCCCTCCTGTGTGTTTGCTCAATGCCCTCCTGACAGAGCCTTTACATAATTCTCAGCAATTCTGCTTCTCCTCTCTGTGCTCTCCTCTACACAGTTCTTCCTTCAGGGTGTTCATCAACCCTAAGGATTCTTCCTTGATTCAATGACTTCCTCTGGTGCGCCCTCTTGGCACGTCTTTGTATGAAATTCCACAGAATTCAGAAGTGCATTCTATGCACTAGCTCAATGCCCTCCTGGCATAACCTTTACAGAATTCTCAACAATTCTGCTTCTCCTCTCTATGCTTTCTTCTGCACAGTTTCTCCTTCAAGGTGTTCAGCAACCTTGAGACTTCCTCCCTGAGTCAATGACTTCAGCTAGTGCGCCCTCCTGGCACGTCTTTGTCTGAAATTCCACAGAATTCAGAAGTGCACTCCCACACTGGTTTTCAGAGAACGCAGTACTATGTCATGCACTCTTTCATGAAACCACAAAGAATCCAAACCTAAAAATCAAAGAACTCCATAGAAAACAACTCCTGTCTATAACCTGCAAATGTAAACACACAGATACATCCACAGTATATCATCAAGACATAGAGACGTTCATTCATGGATTCACAAACACATGAACAACAACATGCAAGAAAAACTGCTCTATTTGTATTAATCTGAAATGCCTCTTTACAATGTGAAGAGCGGACTGCAACAGAGTCACAACTTCTTCTCTTCTCTTTGTCTTTTGTTCTACTCTAAAATGTCTATTTTAGATACAATTAAAATCTCTTTACAAAAGAGGGTTCCTCGAGTGCTTCCCTCCATCCTCACCCACTCTCATTAATTACTATGAATTACATTGAATGATTGTCTAGTCTGAATCAGATCTAGATCTCAGCCTTACAACTATTTAAGGCAACTTTTATCTAAGCCTGCACACATGCATGGATTTTGTCTCTACCAGCCTTACAATCATTAAATACATTTTCAAATTTGAAATTTGAAAGTGAGAGGGTTGTGCCTCTCCTCTCCATTGAACACGCTTGATGTGCTGGCTGGCTGGCACGTAGCTGGCTTGGAGTGATGCTCCTGCATCATACTCCACAACTACAAAAATCATGAGCTCCTGCTCATGAGCTTCCCAACACCATTGTTGAAATCCACTTGGATCCGAAACAGTTCTTTGGAGTTGTTCATCCACTCTATCACTTTGGTGCTACTATTGCTTCTGCTACCCTGCTGCTATGGCAGGTTCTCCTCTTCTCAACTTCTCTTTGCTGACTGCTTCTGCTGATATGATCATCAGCCTTCTGATCTCCTCAATTACCTCATCTAGCCGATCTAGTGGCTGTCTCTTTGTATACAGTCATCTCTGCTGCACTTCTTCCTCCTTATCAGTGGGAAGATCTACCTAATCTCCCATGCTATCTTTATTTACCTTTGTGGCACTGAGTGGCCACTCTGCTGCAGACTCTAGCTCTGCAGTCTCATTACTGAACTACTACTCAGCTTCTTCCTGTGGTAGTTATGCTGCTACCATTCCTCCTGCTGGCATACTTCCAGCTTCTTCCAGCTTCTCCCCAAGCTGGTATGCTCCACTACTTTCTTCCAACTTAGCCTGTTGGATGTGCAAATTTTGCACCATCACCCTTCTCTCCATGGATTCCAATTCTTCACATAGACCAACAAAGTCCATGCTGTCCACTTCCTCTTCTTCTTCTTCTTATGCATTTTCTAGTACTGCAGTGATCTCCGTTTCAGCTTCCTGGATGAAAATTTTGAGCCATTCTTTTGAATGCTCCTCCTTTTCTCATTGGGAAAACATCAGTGTCTACTCCACATCTTCCTCTATGAAAATCTCTATTGGATCTCTTTCTTCTGTTGTTGCATCCACAACACATGATCTTGCCTCATTTGGGCTATCTGGTAGGAATACCCAAATTCCCCCAATCATCATAATTCTCTTCTGATCCTCACCTGTCAGCACTCCTTGTTGATCTAAACTCTCCTCTGAGTTCATGAGACTCTCAGACAGTCTCATCTCCTTTGCCCTTCCCACCTGGAAATTTTAGAATTTTTTGCTACCCACCTGGCAGTCCATGAGATCCAGTGATCCCATCTCATTGCCCACCTGCCAATCTGAACTTTCAGCACTGGTCCCCTGGAAGTATGCGAGATATTCCACTGATCTCTTTCCATTGCCCACCTGGCAACTTGAAAGTGCACTTCTGCCCACCTGGCAGTTTATGAGATCCTCTATAAATCTCATACCATTTCCCTCCTGGAAATATAAATTTCCATGGTTGTCCTCCTGACAATCTATGAGATCCTCCAATGATCTCATTTCATTGCCCACCTAGCAATTCGAAAATTCATCAGTGCCCTCCTGGCAGTTTATGAGATCTGAAACTGATCTCTCTTCCTCATCACTGAGGGTTTCTCTAACGTCTGGCTCACACACATGAACCATCTCCTCTTCATCTCTTAGGCTTTCCACATACCTCAGCCACCTCCTCAATAACCTTTGTTGTCTTTTGGCCAACAATTTCTTGACTCACCATTTCACCTTTGTTTTCATGGGCCATTCATATACCCAATGCGTCTTTGCATCCTGCTTCACCCGCAGTGCAAGCTCTTCCATCCTCACCCTTGTCTCAGCGAGTTCTAGATCCATCTCTTGAATTCTCTTCTACTTTAGGTCTTCCCTATGACCACGCCCATGGCCTTCAGTAGCCATCTTCCTGTTCCTGTCTGCCCTCCTGGAAAATTTGTTAATGACACTCTGTAACCATGAGTGCTTCCAGTATCTCCTACAGTCCTCTTGACTGTCTATTGACTGTTTCACACCTGCGAACAATCATCACAGAGCTTCAAAACTCTATATGCTTCTTCTTCTTCTCCCTCTACCTACAGTCTACAGACAGAAAGTGGCTCTGATAACACACTGATGCAAACCCCCGACCCTCAGGCCAAAAGGCTGCACATGATCATTCTTCTTCGAATACGCATCATTGACTTAGTTCTTTCTGGGCCCTCACTAGAACCCCACGAATTCGATCCATAGGTCCTTCCATGAAAACCCCACCTACACAATGTGCACCAGGCGTGAGTCTTCACCTCCTTCTACGGAACCCGAAATAGAGTTCTCCCTTGACCCAATGGTCCTAGCTGTATCGGGATTTTGGTGACTGGGAGTTGGAAATGCATCAACCCAAACCACTGCCTCCTCTACCTTCCGAACCGTAGAATGCCAAAATGTAGAAAAGGGGGTACTATTCTGAATTCTTTCAGGATTTTGCGATATTGCGAGTCGGGACTCCACGTCTCCCGACTCCTGGCCTCTCGAACACTCGGTTCCCAGGATGTCGAAAAGGGTGGTCCATGACAAAGCTCTACCGACTTTCACGATTCGAGAAACCATGATGCAAGAATTCCCCCTGTTCTCTGTCTTTCCAATCCCCAGTGTCTGAATCCCCGAATTCTTGAAATGCTAAAATCTACCCGTGACCGCGGTCTACCTTTCGGGATTTTGGAATCCTGATTCCATGATTCTGGTTGTAGATGGTTCTTGGTCCTTCAATCTCCCGTACCCCGAAATGCTGAAATTCCGAAATGGTCGTTTCCTTTGTGACCACAACCCTGCTCCAAGCACACGTCACATTTCGTGACTTCGAGGTTTTCAATGCAAAGTGCCCCAACTCCTTGTCATCTGGATTGTCGAAATGTCGAACCCCGAAATTCTGAAATGCCGAAAAGCCAAAAAACACTCAGCCTTCACCTTCTCACAGATCTATGAGATCTGACAGTCCATGGGATTTTTGACACTTCTCCATGAAGTGTTCCCGCCGTTCGTTCCAGCTCCTCTCCTGCGCAACCTCCCAAAGGTCAACCTCTGTGTACCTTCCTCCGGATCCGATGACTATCGGTCCTGGGTGCTAGATCTGACGGACCAAATCTATCCTCCTTGCTCTCTCTCCTCCTGTGTGCCTGGACATAGATTCAACGGTCCAGATCTTGCCTCTCCAACTGATCTAACGATAGTTGTAGCTCCTCCTTGAGCATGTGCTTCTTCCTTCCCCTTGGAAGATTTTTCAAAGTTTCAAAGGCCTCGAACTTTGCTTCCTCTGCGAGCTCAATTCCCTTGGATATCACCTTCATTCTAGGAACGCTATCCCTCCTGAGCTTTGTTCACTCTAAAACCTCAAAAGGTTTCTAGACTTTTTCACTCCTTGCAGGGTCCCTGCATGCAACTGTGCTATCTATTTTGAGCTTTATTTACCTGAGCCTCTAGGGGACTCCTCCTTCTGTATCCTTAAAGGGAAATTTCATGTCCTCCTAATGACCTTCTACTCAAGCCCTCCTTGCTAAGATTAACAGAGCATTCAATAACTCTGTGAGTGTCTCTCCTATGACACTTCTCTTCTCTATGAACTCAAACAAGAGTCCCTTCTGTGCACTCTTGCACCAACTCAATGCCCTCTTGGCAGAGCTTCCACCTTTGCACACTCCTTGTGCCTGACGAGCCTTCAGACAACTTCCTATCACCACTTCACCCAAATGTTAGCTTGATGCACTCCTTGCACAGGTCTTTTTCCTGCTTGAGCTTCAACTACTCGAACCTCAATGGTATCTGTCCCTTTCTCTCCTTGAAGGGATGTAAGTTCCCTCTAGCAACTTCCTGCTCAAGCACACCTTACTGAGCCTACAGGATGTTCAGAAATCCTATGAGTGTCTTCCCCGTGACACTTCCCTTATCTCAGAACTCGAAATAGAGTTCTTATGTGCACTCTATGCAACTACTAAATTCCCTCTTGTGTGTTTGCTCAATGCCCTTCTGGCAGAGCCTTTACATAATTCTCAACAATTATGCTTCTCCTCTCTATGATCTCCTCTGAACAGTTCTTCCTCCAGGGTGTTCAACAACCCTGAGGATTCTTCCTTGAGTCAATGAATTCTCTTGGTGCACCCTCCTAGCACGTCTTTGTCTGAAATTCCACAGAATTCAGAAGTGCATTCTATGCACTGGCTCAATGCATCCTGTGCATTTTCTCACTGCCCTCCTGGCAGAGCCTTTACAAAATTCTCAATAATTTTGCTTCTCCTCTCTGTGCTTCCTTCTGCAAATTTTCTCCTTTAAGGTGTTCAACAACCTTGATACTTCCTCCCTGAGTCAATGAATTCATCTAGTGCACCCTCTTGGCACGTCGTTTTATGAAATTCCGCAGAATTCATAAGTGCACTCCCGCACTGGTTTTTAGAGACCGCAGTACTCTGTCATGCACTCTTGCATGAAACCACAAATAATCCAAACCTGAAAATCAAAGAAATCCACAGAAAACGACTCCTGTCTGTAACTTGTAAATGTAAACACACACATACATCCACAGTATATCATCAACACATAGATATGTTCATTCATGAATTCACAAACACATGAACAACAACATGCAGGAAAAACTGTTCTGTTTGTATTAATCTGAAATGCCTCTTTACAATGTGAAGAGAGGACTACAACAGAGTCACAACTTCTTCTCTTCTCCTTGTCTTTTGTTCTACTCTAAAAACTCTATTTTAGATACAAGGAATATCTCTTTACAAAAGGGGGTTCCTCGAGCGCTTCCCTCCATCCTCACCAACTCTCATTAATTACAATGAATTACATTGAATGGTTGTCTAGTTCGAATCGGATCTAGATCTCAGCCTTACAACTATTTAAGGCAACCTTTATCTAAGTCTGCGCACATGCATGCTTTTTGGCTCTACCAACCTTACAATCATTAAATACATTTTCAAATTTCAAATTTGAAAGTGAGAGAGCTGTGCCTCTCCTCTCCGTTGAACATGCTTGATGTGTTGGTTGGCTGACACGTAGCTGGCTTCGAGCGATGCTCCTACATCAAGAAGTCAAAACAGTCAATGTTGAAGTTGAGGTCTTCGACGCACTTCTTGATTACAACCTTTTACTTGGACGTAGCTGGATCGATTCCATGCATGTAGTCATGTCTACTCTTTTCCATATTGTGCATTTTCCACACCAGGGAAAAGTAATTACAGTAGACCAACTGGCCTTCTTTAACTCTGATACATGTACCAACAGCGTACCTTTCATTGCAAAGACACCCCCTGGGTACGATAATTTTTGTGTGGGTCTACTAAAAGATTCAACTCTGATGGGTACGTTTCTGATCCCACCACGCGACGTTCTGCCTCCTTTTTTTGCCTCAATTAATATGATTTCCACCTTCGCTCGCAGAACTCCCACGTCTTTTGACCTATGGACAGTACCCAAACTCGGTGATTATCTTCACTATGGCGACAATATGCCTTTAATTCTGGTTGAATCCGCTTACCAAGCCATTCAATCGGTCGACCCTTCTACTCCCTCTCTCGGTGATTCGTCTCCTGACTTGTTCCATGTTATTTTTCCCATGGACGAGATTATTATGTCAGTTATGTCGATGGAAGATACCCCTTGGGATGATGGGCATCATCATTCCATTCTCTTTCTCAAACAATACACCATCGAGAGTTACCAACGGATCTCGACTCCGTCGATCGTTATCGTTATTTCTTCAGTCCCTGAATCCACACACAATGTGTTATATGAAGGGAATTTAAGTAACATTTCACCCACCATCCCCCTCGACATATATATTAAACTTGGAGTTCTCTAAAATGTCCACATCGGAGCTTCATGTTCTGTCGATGAGGTTGTCACATATAAGTCACTTTTCCAAGAATTTCATGACATCTTTGCATGGAGCTACGAAGAGATGCCAGGTATTGACCCTGATATTGTTGTACACGAAATTAAGACCTACCCATATGCTAAACCTATTCGGCTGAGACTTTTCCCAGTCCACCCCCATAAAACAACTGCTATCAAGCTTGAAGTCGAAAAACTTCTTAAAGTTGGCTTTATTTATCTTGTGGCTTTGACTGATTGGGTATCGAATCTAGTTCTGGTTAACAAGAAACAAGGTACGATCAGTGTCTATGTTGATTATAGGGATATCAACAAAGATTGTCCTAAGGAAAAATTTTCTACCCCCTTCATTGATCAAATCATCGACGATTGCACCGGAAGTGAAATATTCTCTTTGATGGACGGTTTCTCCGAATATAATCAAATCAATATCTTACCCGCGGATCAACACAAAACCACTTTCATTTGTCCTTGAGGCACCTTTGCCTACCAGAAACTACCCTTTGGTTTGAAGAATGCCAGTGCGACATTTCAACGTGCGATGTCTTACACTTTCCATGATATTAAGCATATTCTACAACCATATTTAAATGACCTACCAGCGCATTCCATGCATCGTAATGATCATCTGGCCCACCTCCGAGCCATTTTCCTTCGTTGTCGGTTCTATCGTATATGCTTAAACCCACATAAATGTGTATTTTTTGTGTAGTCCGACCGACTCCTGGGATTTATTGTGTCACATTAGGAGATCAGGGTAGATCCTTTGAAGGTTGAGGTGATCCTCAATCTCCCTCCTCCTTCCTCACTGCACTAGCTACAAAGTTTGCAAGGGAAGGAAAACTTTCTATGTCGTTTTATCCCAAACTATGTTGAGATAACACTTGGATTTACTTGACTACTAAAGAAGGGAGCTGAGTTTGTATGGGAAACCACTTCCAACAAACCCTTCGAAGCTTTGAAACTAATCTTAACTCATACCCCACTACTTTTCTCACCCGATTATAGTCGAGATTATTTCCTTTATCTCGCTGCCTCAGACTCTACCATTTCCATGGTTCTAGTTCAAGAAGATGATTTATACGATGAAAATGTCATTTATTATTTGAGGAAGAGTCTCATGACTATTGAAGCCAAGTACTTACATGTTGAAAAACTAACCTTGGCATTTTTTCAAGTTGTCCAACGTTTATGTCACTATATTCTACTATGCAAGACCATTGCAATTTTTTATTGCAACCCTATGCAACACATTCTTACATGTCAATTGCTAGGGGGAAAATAGTCCAAATGGATAGTGATTCTCTAGGATTTTGACTTAGAATTCAAGCGTTCTAAGTCAAAGAAGTCCCTGGTCTTTGCCGAATTGATATGTGACCTTCCCTCGATTGAAACAGAAAATGTGGCAGAGGATTCCCTACCCGACGAATCCCTTTTTCTGATCAGTTTTGATGATTCTTGGTATGGATATATTATCATTTATCTCTAGAATCAAACTTTCCAGATAGACCTCTCTAGTACCCACCATCGTGGCATCCACTATCAATCCCATCAATACATCATTCTCGGTGACACTCTTTATCGTTGTGTTGTTGACTCTATATTGCGACGTTGTCTCACCTTTGATGAGGCCGAGAAATATTTGAATGACTACCACTTTGGAGCATGTGGCGGTCATATGTCTGAGTATGACACTACCCAAAAGATCTTGCGAACAGGGTACTTCTGGCCTTCTTTATTTAAATATTATATAACTGTCATCCAGAAATGCCATGCTTGCCAAACATACAATCATAAGATAAGGTCTCATCCCTCTCCCTTACACCATGTAGTTTCCATTGGAACTTTCACTAAATGGGGTAGCGATTTCATGATCTGTAACCCTCACTTGGTCGGGGGGCATGGATACATTATTGTAGACATGGATTATTTTATGAAATGGGCCGAAGCGATGCCTACATTCGACAATACAGAAAAAACTGCATCCCTATTCATGTTCAATCACATCAAGACACGATTTGGAATCCTACAATCCATCGTCACTGATCATGATAGCCACTTTAAAAACTTCATGATGTCTGAGCTTACAAAAAAGGTGGGTATTTGACATGAAAACTCAACCCCCTACTATCCGTAGGCCAATGCCCAAGTTGAAGTGATCAACAAGGTTCTTATCACCATGCTTTGACGGATTATAGGAATTCACAAAACAAGTTGGCACACAATGTTGTTTTCAATATTATGG
>WSFP011554153.1:0-11224 GCA_009831015.1 Picea engelmannii
GTTTTTGCTTTTAAAAGTTGACAGATTGTTGTTGAAATTTCCACGTTTTTTCTTTTAAAAGTTGACAGAGATTGCTCTTGAAATGCCCACTCTTTTGCTTTAAAAGTTGACAGAGATTGTTGTTGAAATGCCCACGTTTTTTCTTTTAAAAGTTGACAAAGATTGTCATTGAATGCCCACGTTTTTGCTTTTAAAAGTTGACAGATATTGTTGTTGAAATGTCCACGTTTTTTCTTTTAAAAATCCACTGAGATTGTTGTTGAAATGCCCACGTTTTTGCTTTTCAAAGTTGGGAGAGATTGTTGTTAAAATACCCACATTTTTTCCTTTAAATTGATTGACTAAGTTCCCTATTGAAGGGACACGAATTGCTAGTTATAATGATGATTGTGTTTGCTGGAATGAACAAGAAATTACCTTAAATGTTGACTGAGTTGTTGTTGAATGACCACGAGTTGATCCTTCTGCAGTTTTGTATTGTCCTTTTTTTTCTCCTTCACTTAAATTGTATACCCAACATTCTCACTGCCAAATTTTAATTACCACGACGATGTTACAGGACATATTAATTACCATGTTAATTGCAATGATAAATAATATATTAAATGCCATATTAATTGCCAAAACAATTTCTACAACAATATTAATGATCAACAGTTCCCTTCTTACTGTTAATTGCCACGTTAAATTGCAATGTAAATGCTATATTATTTCCTTTGTTATTTGCTACAGTGAGTTAATGATCAGTAGATTCCTTCTTATTGATTTAAAAATGTTTTCAAAATAACTTATAGATTAAGATATCTAGTAAGACTACTATTGTTAATATATATTTCTTGACCTATGATTTTGGTTGTTTTATTTTTCTAATTAATCAATAAGTTGTATCCTTCTGTTAATATATATTTCTTAACCTATGATTTTGGTTGTTTTATTTTTCTAATTAATTAACAGGTTGTATCCTTCTTAATTAGCATATTTATTTTTAAATTATTTCTTGAAGTGAAAATGCAAAGTTATTTTAATTAAGAAGAAATAATAGGTGCAAGTCACATAGCAATTGCATATTTAAAGTTTATATAATGAAATTACAACTTATACATCAAAGTCAATAACATGTTATCTCAATTACAAAATAATAATGATACCTTTATTATTGTTGGGATTTTTTTTCATTTCAATAAAAAAAAAACTGATTTAAGATGTAGTTGACTAATATATTCGCATGTACAATTTGGTTATTTTAGGTTAAACTTACATTTAGGCTGAATATAGTGCTACATAGGAAATCAATACGTTCAAATGCATAATATTTTGACATTAAACATATGTACCATGACTTTATATGATTCCATGTTTATACAAATAAATTTATTTTGTTCTTAAAAAACTTTATCATCCTGAATAATACTCAATTACTAAGATAACTAGTAAAGGAAGGAATCGCTATTTTGCATCTATTACACTATACAAATTGCACTTAGAGCATCACTCCTAATGAATAGTAAGTGCACATTATTATTATACAACAACTCTCGGTCGTATAGAACATGATACAGTTGAGCTAACAAACCAAAGTTGTAGCTATTTGATATGGGCTTGGCTCATGGAAAAAATATAATTATTTTATTTATTTTTACTGTATAGGTTATCAAGTTTATTGGGTCAAGAATTACAAAAAAATTACATGTGTACTGATAAATTTTTTTTTTTTTTTTTTTTGTCATCTATGTTTCAATAAATTCATATTTTTGTGATGTTCTAAAATATGCTTAACATAATGTCGATAATTTTCATTAGAAGAACTAACAAACTATATAAACTATGAATATTCAAGCTAAATTAAGTGATTTTGTCTTACAATAATAATGATTTTAATAACAAAAAATGTGAACATCCTTATTATGAAAATGTCCTCTAACAAAAAAAAATGATAAAATGTGTCCATGATAAGTGTTTCAATGCGATCAATCAAATAGTATATACAAATGGACTCTGTGGGTAAAAACTTTAAGGGATCTTGGTTCTCAATTTTCCTTGTTGACTTATTTGTTTTTTTTGGGATAGTGGGTAGTAGGCCATCTAAGTTGGTCTTCAAGTTTTAATATATATAATTTCAAAAATAACTAATAAATAAATGTGTTTATTATTGTTACTATTATTATTATTATATATGTATACATACATGTATGTATGTGTGGGTGTGTGGGTGGGTGGGTGTGTGGGTGGGTGAAATTGATGGGGAAAAGTGGAAATGGGGAATTTAGGAATGTGCTCCCATAGGAAGGTGCATGTTTTTCTTTTACGATAGCCTCAGTGCCTTCTGAACCACCACACAGGCTGCCATGAATTATGCCAAATAAACATTCACAAGAATATATGCATGTGCTTTATAAATACACACACATTAATGCATTCTGATTACAAAACATGTGTGAATTATTATTAACAAAAAAAATGTATTAGGGTGAGTGTACGAAGTTTATGGATAGAAAGGTGGCAACAGGGTGAGCATAAACGTGCTCACACAAGAATGTGTGCTCATTCCTACGAACACATGCGCGTTCATGATGTGATATGATCAAAAAACCCAAAACCTCCATTGATGATGCCACGTAGACTCATTGATAGGAGCATGTGTACATTCCTAAGAGGAACTCTCACACATTTGTGTCAGACCAATAAAGTTCTCGTGGTGTGTTTTTGGGGCCAAATTGACCACCAGGCTTCGTGTTTTAGACGAGATTGAGAAAATTCAAGGGAGGGATTTTTCTCACCAAGTTTCCACAAGATCCTAACGTTGTATCAGAGGGGATAAAGGTATTTTTTTGCATTTAATTTATTGTTTTTTAATTTCCCAAACTATTTAATTGCAAGTTTTTTGTAATTTTTTAAGTTAAATAAAAAAATAAAATTAATTTATATAAACTCCCTTATTAAATTGCAACATAATAATTAACATGGAACCTGGACACAACCAAAACCATACACAACCATAATAAGGAACACAAAACCATAACATACAACCAACAAACATAAACAAAAAAAATCATGAAGGGTTGATGTCTTTGCGATCAAGTGTCAAAGACTTAAGGAGTATAGGAGAGGCTAGCTGATTTTCATTGGCCACTTTATTGGACACCATTTTGTTGTCAATTGAAATTTCCCAAGGGAAATTATCTAGTGTGTTTGAATATGTGGATAGGATGTTTGGCTATTACAATATTGACATCATCAGAAACCAAGTCAGATACTCGAACATTACAAAATAGGAATTGATGTCACTGTTTATTAACCCTACAACTAGTCTACAACCACCAGTAAAAAAGAGACATGGTTTTATATATTGGTGCATCCACCAACAATTTAAGGATAATTTTATGGATATATGATTTATGGTTTTCGACAAACCTCGCTATAATAATATGGAGGTGTCTCTATATTTTCTTAGGAAATTATGGGAAAAGTTTAGTTTGGGTCACCATATCAACTACTTTGAAATTTGTAAATTCTAGGGTGTGGGTCTTGGTTACACAAAGGATAGAGAGAACAATAATCATGACCCTATAATAGGTCCTCATCCTCCTAGGATAATGCCTAACCCCCCTACTCAACATCCTCTCATCGCGGAAGGAACCATGTAGACACAATTATCCATATCAATGTTGAGTTGGAGCCTGGTGTAGCATGGTATTTTTGTAGTACTATCACGGAAAAATATTCCTACTAATGACATTGGTAGAGGGGATAAACCTTCAACCCATGGAGGAGAGTGATGCTCGGAGAGAGCACATGGATAGACTAGTTGTTTGTGTGAGCCTCATATATGCTCGATTTACATGTAGATTTGTTATGGGCCGATGGAGGCCATTGGACATCATAGTTTTATGGAGGACATTTGTATCTTAACCATCCATATGTTCTTCATGATATAAATATATATATATATAGTTTTTTGTGTATTTATTTCCATATCTTGTTATATGATGTTTTCAATTTTGTATGCTCCTATAGTAGACCCTCTACATTAGTAGATGAATGAATGTTGGTTTCCATTATTGATGTAGTAATAGAGGCAACATTTTCATTTGGTGTACCACATACACAGGTATGTATCACCTTTGATAAATTCACCATAGTGATTTTTTTATTCTATAGCATCATCAAATATAATTTAATTTTGTTTCTACAGGTTGTGGTACCATACAAAGATGAACCATGTCCACATGGGATGGACAAGTCACCCCCTTTCAGAGGTATCATATGTTGTGTTAAAAAAAAATTAATGTTAAATTTGTTAATTTTTTTTGTTGAATTTTACATTTTGGTACTAAGAAAAATATTATAAATATGTATGTAGGTTGCTCCATCCACTTTTGGTTCATCTATACCACCGTCATTTCAATAACCACCACTACCTACGTTCCACTAATCATTTTTCCCCGTCGATAGGGCTAGTCTAGTCCTTGGCCACCCTACACCGAATCTTGGGATACCTCTTTCTAGCCCAAAGGTTTTACAATCCCTTGTACAACACATGGGGTTTTATCATCGCTCAACCCCAACATTTGTTTTTACCATAACAATTTAAACCCAACTTCTATTTTATATATTCTTTAGTGTAACGACGCCTCTGTTATGACAACGAAAAGTGAGGGAAAAAGAGTAATTGTTTTTTGCATTAGGATAATAGAATTGCCGCACAATTTTTATAGCATTTTAAGTGACACATCATCGAAATCAATAACGACATAAAGCCAACGCATTGTCATAAATAAAAACAACACATGATCAACATATAAAATTCATAATTATCGACACAGTTCCATACATAAAAAAAAACTGAAGAGAAAATATAAATAATGATCAACCATCAATATTATTTATCAAGTATTCATGGCGTGACAGGAAATTCTACTACAGAACATACATCAGCTAATTGACACAATTACTACCTACGAAACATTCTGCAATAGTACATTACACATATAATAAAACAATTCATTGGCACAATTTCCATCTACAATGCATTCCAACAATAGTAAGTAGCTTAAGAAAACTCTATCATAAAGATATGCCAAACTAAATATACTCCCAAAGAATTTTATAATGCTTAGGCCACCTAATTCCATTCACCTAATTATATGGACATTCCTTGAATACCTCCTACGTTGTGAGGATAGAAAAGACAATAAACTCATTTCATTATGATGCCTTAGACTCCAAAAATTACATCAAGAATGTTTAAAAACAACAATTACACCATAAGGCAATTGTCATAATTTATTTTTCAATCAAGCTATGATTTAACATTATAACATTAATAAATCAATGAAAATTTTATTATTGTAACATCTCGCCCTTGCACGCACTGAGTGAACTTATTCTTTGAGGACACTTGCGTGCAAGTGATCCGGGTTATTATACTATTGGTTGTTTTGATTATGATTATGAGATATTGTGGATTTTCTTATATGTTATTTTGTTGTATTTACATAGACAGGTGTTATTGAATGGGTTCTCTTAAGTGTGCAGGACTTTGGACTTTGAGGATGTAGAGGCATTGATGAAACCCCTTGGACTCCAGATTGAGTCAAGGAGTGGAATGTTAGGGTTTGAATGTTGTTGATGTGACATATGTAAATATGATTAGATGTTATGATGATTGATTATTATTGCTGACATGATTCGTTGATGGATGAAGGTTGGTGATAACTTGTCGACTAGACTCACATTTGGAGTGGAGGGGTCATGCATGACAACCAGAGACATTGAGGGAGAGGTGTGGCAGTATCCCTGCCACATCCTACCAACACTCTCGTCATGGCTCAAACTGTAGGTTAACGATTATCTAGTTTGAGAAGACCCACGATGCCATGAGGGAAGTCTGTGACATTCGTTCACAGTGATTCTAAAGGACGCACAATAAAGAAGGGACCTTATTCCTTAGAGGCCCTTAGTATTCCACAATTTTACCTGGTGGAGTATTGAATCCAGGGGTTTGACGTCTACCAAATTCAGTCAAGAGGCGAGTGGCACCCTTGGAGCATGTAGTATGTCTTGAAGGGCACTTTGTGCAAAGAAAATGGAAAGAGGTGAGTGCCACCCTTGGAGCACATAGTGTGTCTTGAAGGGAACGTCATGCAAAGAAAATAGAAGGAGGCAAGTGGGACCCTTGGAGCACATAGTGCATCTTGAAGGGAGCATCACGATTTTAACTATGATAAGTTAATAAACCTAGTTCCTAGAAAAGTATTCCTCCTTAGGACCTATTCGGCCTTAAAATGAATGGTGTTGTAAGTAAATTTTAATAAGATTTTTTCCCCTAAAAATTGTTGCCCAGCCTAGGGAAATTAAAACCTAGGTCTAAGTAGAACATGTGGATAAAAAAAAACTAATTAAACATGTAACAAGAAGGGGGGGTTAAGAAATTCAAACTTAATTATTAAAGTAACAAAAATTATAATAGAGGATTAAATTTATTAAAAGGGTCAATGATTTCTTTTATCTACACTTGCTAAATTGATTTTAGTTAAAAAAGAAAAAGGGTAAATGGTTGTTTTTATCTACACTTGCTAAATTTGTTTTTTTAGTTAAAAAGGAAAAAGGGGGAAACTTAAAAGAAAAAGGAAACTTAAAGAAAAAGGGAAAGTCAAAGAAAAGGGGAAACTTAAAGAAAAATATGAATGTCTAACTTAGTAAGGAATCTTTTCTTTGGAACTTTCTATTTATGAACTCAAATAGGAATTAAGTAAGGCATAAGTTATTTCAGAATTGCAAGGGAATTTTGGGACACTGAGGAGCGTTTTTAGGAATTCTTTTAGGTGGATGAGGGAAATAGGAATATTTAATTAATTAATAAAATTGATTTTCTGGTGCAACTAGGAGATCGAGCAACATGTGTACGAGAGAGGTTTTTAGAATTTAATTAAATGAAAAAGTAATCTAATGAGGATTTTGGGAAACTAATGACTAAGAAAAAAATATAAAAAGGATGGCGAAGGAAGAGTGTGGATCACATCTGGCTTGTGTAACATTACGCTGCTGAAATTTTATCTTGAATAAAATTTCTCTTGTGGGAGTTGGGATTCCCAGCTTAGGTAATGAGTGGTAGCTCAACATTGCAAGGCGACATGGGTGCTATCATTCTCTGGTATTGTGTCTATGGCCCCTCTATGGAGAGGGGGGCTGAAGGGGAAGAAGAGTACCCCTAACATTTGTTGGGAGATATCAGTGATATCACATTGGTTGGCAAGCGAGAGTTGGTCAGAACATGCATGGGACATCAACTTCGGAGCATTCACATTTGGCTAAGGTACGCCTGTTAAAGTTTTTAATTACAATGAAATTTAAATTTCACTTGTTTATTTTACTGCACTTGGATGAATATTTCATTTCCATGAGATTTCCTTGCACATGTATGTCTACAGTAATTGTAATCCCCTTGTCACTTGATTCATTTAGTGAGAATCCTTTCTATCCACAATATCCTTTATTTATGAGTTATTGTCTATTTGCGCATGGCTAGAATGATCCCAAGAATCAAAACCTTTCTTGTTCTCTTGTCTCTCCTGACTGTGTTTTCTTTATTCCTTGATTACGCTTTTATTTCATTATTTGATTATCCACGAAGAATATGTAGATGTATATTTGTGTTTTTGTCCGCTGTTTCTTGATCCTTTAAGTTATAAGTTTCTACCTGAGCAGTCGTCCAGGAGCTAAATCGACTATCTTTAACTCTGGTGTAAAAGACTTAGATTGAAATGCCCTACTTTCTTGTGCATGGATAATAAGTGTAAGATCATTCCTCTGCCCAACATTTAATTGTAGTGAGTTCCTCTGCATTTTCCCTTGATTTGTATTCTCGACACCCTCTCTTCTTACTTGAGTCTTCACTGTGCATTCACACCTTGTTTTAACCCTCAATTTACCCAACATTTCCCCGTCATTGCACCACATTCCAGATCTTTGATGACTGCATTGTTAATTACTGTGTTTATTCACTGCTTGATGACTGAGGTTTTATTACTGTGCTTCCTTATTTAAGCCCATCAAGTTTACTTCTTATGCAATATTTTCTACCTTATCTTTACGTTACACATAGAATTTTCTTTTACTCCAATTTGCACTAAGCTCAATTTTTACTCTGACTCTTACCCTCTAATTTAAAAAAAATCTTACTTAGTGTTCCTTCCTCTTATCCCTGGTGAATTCACATTTTCCATCATAAACCGAATGGTTGTAATCCATTGCATGTAGTAGTTATAAGCATTTTCGGAACCTTGCATTAATTTAATGATAGGAAATTTAGGATTCCTGGGGTTTTTCTTACTACTATAATATCGTGGTTAATTTTCAGAATAGATCATGGATTTATAAGTTAGAAGTAATAAACAATGGCATTTGTTTTTACTATTGTATAATCATGGTAAATATTCTGAACAACGCATGGATGTTTTTACACAGAGAGGCATATACCTATTGACCTTGGCCATAATTAATTAAGCTTTTAATTATAGACCTATTTTAATGGATGTGATTTTATGTCTGTTTGTCATTAAAAATAATGATTAATGTGATTAACATAATGGGTGAAATCATGAAGGTGGGTAACACTTTTGTGACAATCGGATCTCGAAAATTCTGAAAAACATTTTTTCAACCAAAAGTTATTATTTTTAGTTGAACTAGTTTTCGGTCGAAACGTAAAACGTCAAATCAAATGGTGCAGTAATGACACCCTCGATTTGCGTGTAAAAATTTAATCGGACGGATATTTTCCATCCGGCAATATGTTTTCAGTCAGAAGATATTCTGGCCGAACATGCTTTTGGCTGAAAGATAGTTTTGCCGAACTATCTTTCGGCCAAAATATTGTTCGATCGAACTATCTTCTAGCCGAAAGATTATTTATATATCAACCACACATCGAATTTGTTATGTTTTCGAACTTTGCTGGAGTTTGTTGGCATTTCTGAGCATCTGTGAGCATCTGCGAGTGTGAGCGTGATAATTTCTGAGCATATGTGAGCATGAGCATGAGCGTTTTTTAGGGTTTCTGAGTGTGAGCATTTCTGAGCATGAGTGTGAGGTCATGATGGCGCAGCTCATGTAGGTGGGTGTTTCTGAGCGTGAGGTTTGTGAGCATGAGATCGATGAGCACAGAGGTCATGTTGGTGATTGGCATCGTTGGCGCGCCAAGCTCCAGGTATTTCTTTGACCCCTGTGTTGTTATGTATTGTTATGTAGTATTTAGCTTTAGTTTTAATTTTTTTCTATGTATTTTTAAAGTTTAATATTAATTTTCAATTTATAATTAAAATTTATTTTGTTTGCCCCTTTTACACAATAATTAAACTGTGAGTTATACCCAGTAATGGAATTCATGAAAATGTTTATTTGTTTTTTTTATATATATGCGGAAATCAATAAGAGTCAATTAGGACTCTGTATATTTTGTTTTTTTATATTTTCTGAGTATATTTGTTTGAAATTAGAGGAAAAATTGTTGAATCTCTATATTGCTTTTTTATATTTTTTGAGTATATTTGTTTGAAATTAGCGGAAAAATTGTTGAATTTGTATATTGGAATGTTTTTTTTTTTGTATAATCCTAGTATTTTTCTATGAATTTTCAACAAGTTGAATTCATTTCTACATTCATAAATACAATTTAAACAAAAAACTTATAATTTCTTGAAAATTTATATTGCTTGATTTCGAGAAAAAAACAAAAACCTAAAACAATTAAACAATACCCAATTTATATGAAAAATATGATCCAGTTACGAACCTAATCTATTAGGGACTCCACTGTTTTGAGACCAAAACTATTATAGACTGAAGGACTACACTAATAATGGGCTAATATCCTAATAATAGGTTTAGCATAATAACATCATAGAAAGTCATCAAAAGTTATAGTAGATTGGAGAACATAAGTAAATAATCTGAACAGTAACTAAAAATTCTATATAATATGCTATGAATCGAGGCTCATGTGCCACTGATGTGAACCATCCAAAATTATACTATAATAATTTATTAATTTATAACTGAAATCAGAAAAAAATAAAAAACTGAAAATCCTAGAACTGAATCTGAAATCTGGAAACTAAAGCAAACCAAAAATCTGAAACTAACAAGGCACTAAATGCAGTAATATCTTCAACATATTTTGGAGTACTGACACCAAATAGATGAACAATAGTAACAACAGTGAAATAATAGAGGCTTTGGCCATAATTGAACATAGATTTTCGAGAAAAGAAGTAAATCTTAGCAGGACATGTTTTCTAGTTGAACTTCATATAACCCAGAAAAATAAGTACGTTGAACATAAACCTGCTTGAGAAGGAATGGACGCTGACTTAGATGCAATTCAAGAGTAGTCTTGGACCGAAAAATCTCTTCTAGACTACCTGCAGTAGCATGCTTCAAAAGGCCCATACTCTAATGGATAAGAGCCATTTTATAGCTAGTGATCCCACTTTTTTTAAGAGAAGAGTTACAATCCTTGACAACTGACACTTATGAGTGGAATGTGACAGATGAATTCAAAGGATTTCAATTCTTAAAGCCTTTTTTAACCTCACAAATGCATATCATTATGAAGACTTATCCTTTTCCATTACATAAAGGTATCATTCAACTACACTTTCTTTCAAAATACTTAGATTTTTTTTTCTCAACTCTTCCATAGTCCCAAGTTGGTGAATCTGATTACAATTACATTTCCATATAATTGTCAATATTTACTTTCAACATGTAAACTATAAAATTTTATTATATCATAGGTAATAGATTTTAATATTATATTAATGATAATTTATATAATAAAAATAATTCTCTTTTATTTTATTGAAAATATTGTAATACTTGAATATCATGGCCAAGTTTACATATGTAATATTAGAGTATCATAAGTTTCTTACAAAGTTTAGCTTACAAAGTATCTTACAATGCCTTGTTTACCATTAAATTATATTACAACTCTTTCATAAGTTATGTTGTTTTAAATCTTTTTCCACTTGATGCTACAAAATATTGGTTGTAGGTTTTTAATAATGTGAATCTAGATTATTGTTAGGACCACATATTGTACCCTTTTTGCCCATACTTTTTTCCATTGTTATACCCTTCATCACTAGTGTTTAGACTCATAATATCACTACATCTGATCATTCCAAGGTATATAAGGTCCTTTCTCATTATTGCATGCTTA
>WSFP011554154.1:0-11224 GCA_009831015.1 Picea engelmannii
GGGGGGACTGGACCAAACTTTTACCCAAGAAGAAGAGAGAAAAAGTTGAACGTGTGTTAGACACGAAACTAGCCGCTACACGCTCCAAGGCTTATAAGTTATATCTAGTTAAGTGGGAAGGACTGTCTGATTCCTACAACTCTTGGATCACAGAAGCATAGTTACTTAAGCACAACCAAGAGGTTAAAGCAGGTGACCTGGAACCAAGAGGTTCTGAAATTTTAAAAGAAGAGGAGAATGATGCGGAGCATGGGATTCAGAACATAACGGCTGTTTCAATCCATGACTGGCGGGAGCACTCCGAGTGGAAATAAGCACGACTGAACACGACTGCGTCTTTTCCGGATCTGGCTTTGGGCGGAAATCTCCAGGATAAAAACGCTGGTCCTGGGAAATGAAACCTGTCTTTTATTTTGGTTTTCACTGTTTTTATGTTTTTTTTTAGTGGCTGCGGTTTGCAGCTGTAGTTCGTGAATGTGTATGAGGACCTGCGTGTCCTGTGTTGAGGTCTGAGAGCATTTGGCCCATTCCTGTTAGTTGGTAATTTAATAAAATAAAATGATCTGTGTGAGATTGAGTTGAGTCTGTTCTTTTATGTATTGACTAGTTGTCTTCCGAGGTAAACTGTGCCTTTGTAGCTACATGATTCTCGTGTGTTTCTGCAGTCAAGAGTCGACTGCATCAGCTCCAAGTGTACAAGATCAATGATTATGAATAAGATCGTGTGTCAGAATAGTCTCAATGAAATTCTGCAACTCAGATTTAGTTGGGTCACAAATAGTTCGTTGATCAAATGTTATTTCTGATGAAGCGACTGTTGTTGAATGGCGTTGTCTTCTCGAGGTTTACAAACGAGATTTGATTATCCTGAATATCTGCAAACCGTGTGCTTGCAAATTGATCCAAAATTCACGTATTTGGTTAAATGGAACAAAATCTTCAGATTGCGTCCAATCCAAAGGAAATTATTGGTACACCGAAGGATTTTAACATGTTATAACCTTCAAGGGCCAACTGTTTATTGATATTCTTGTTGCCAGTTTCTTAATGCACCCTGTAATAAAGCCATTTCACTCACCATATTGGGCAAGATTTAAGCATAAACTTGGTTGCATTGCATCTATTAAATTCACCGATCTCTTCTCACATTTATCCAGAGGTACAAGAATGAATTTGTAGAAGCTAAAGCGTCATCCGAACGCCCATGCGCTATCAAGATCGATGAAAGTCGGCTTTTTCGGGTCCAACAAGTTACCCAATGTTTAATCAAACACTGACATGTCTTAGTCATTGTTCCAAATGACAGGTCCCATTTCAAGATTTCGGGCATCGGGTGAATCCAATTGCAATTTATCAATTTCACCCGAAGCCCGAAGGCCCGATAGTCACGGTTCCTCGAGCTAGGTTCCGTGAACACGGTTCCTCTTGGTACCATCAATGTGATTGAAGCAGGCAAGGTTTCGTGAATGGACTTAATACAAAAGATTCGATGGGAGCTTCTAGATGTGGAGAATATCATTAGGGAGCAAAATATTATGGATGCATATGAAATTGTCACTTGTGGCTGTTCGCCTCCCTATTATTGAATCTTAGAAAGAACTCCCTCTGGATTTGCTAGAGGCTATTGCCAGTTTACATTTTGTTGTTCCAAGGTGTTTTAACTTGCCAGAACTACATGTAATTCAAAACACATTTGATGTCAATTATGGCAAGGAATTATTTGTGGCTGCATCGGAACCTAGGCTTGATTGTAGTGTTAATTTCCAGATCATTGAAAAGCTTTCGGTCCGTGCTCCTTCTGTTGAGATGAAAAATATCATCTTCCTGCAATAAAATCTCCTAGCAAGGTTTCTATCTTAGATTCAGGTTGTAATGAAGATTTGATGTTAGTCCCTACGGAAGCAGTGGTACAAAGTTCAGATACAAAAAAATGTTGCAGAAATAGTGCCCCTGTCATAGTTTCACTCCTATGAATTCTGCACCAGATGAACAATATGATAGGAATCATCAAGGGATCCAGTGTCCACCTGATCATTAGAGTTATGGTTGATTTGTTGGCATTTGGCTCACATCATTTATGGATACGAATCAAGGACTTTTTGTGTGTTTGGAGTAGCTTCTTTCCTTGGGGATTTGATGAGAATGACATTATGCAGGCTTACTCTAGAATGAGATATGGAGGCTTAATCGAAGAATCTGGAGGTGAATTAAAGAAGGAGAAACTACAGTTGCAGATGATGCTATTGTTGCTGGCCAAGATGTTGTAAAAGGACCTTGTCAGTCAGTCATTATTTCTCTGGCAAGGCATTCCTCCACTGCTGTTGATGCTATTCTGAAATGTCTCCGATTATTGGATACCATAACTCAACGCTACATAATACAAATACAACAAGCCGACTTAAAGGTTGAAACCATTCAAGTAAAAGTTGTACATCCTCTTAAGGTAATGGAAATAACGCAAGTCAAGCAGGGGATAAATATTGATTGCAAAATCGATAAGGAATAAGTGGCAGAGCACTTTTGCAGAAATTTAGGGGAATTGATAAAAAAAATATGAACCGCTGGCAAAGTGATGTGTCGAACCTCTCAAAAAGGGCTATCTCCATACCATTTTCCCCAGATTTTCAGGGATCTTATCAGTGTTTCCAGATGGCACAAAATCAGCTCCATATCACAGATTTTCATGCACAGAATCAACGACAGGATACAGATCCAGATTTCAAGGCAGCAACTGAGGATTTCACTCCATACTTCAACATTCGAGCATTTTACAACTAATTCAAGATTTTGGTTTATTTTTAGTTTATGATTTAATTTCCTAGCATTTTGTTATGAGTTGGATTACTTATTTTGTTTTATTTTTATTTCTGAGAAAAACCATTTACACCATGGAAAAGGCCTTGTAATTTGCCTTTAAATTCAAGTTATTGTAATAGAAAGAGGGGGAAGGGGCTTCTCGAGAGCCTTTTGGGAAATAAATGTAATCAAAAGTCTTTTAAAATATTTTGCAGAGCTTTAGGAGATTCTCAGACTTCATTTGTTAAATCATGTGTTTCTCATGATTTGTGTGTTTTCTCTCATGTTTACATTTATTCTCTTTCTTCTGCTCATTGTCTCATTTAGGTTGTAGCTGCCATAATTCATTACAACCCTTGCTGTGGCGAATTTAAAAGCACTTATTTGAACCCAGTGTTTCCTCTGTTTTGTTGTGAACAAAACAAGACCTGAGTTCAGATATTAATGCTTAATTTCTAAAGAACTAAATGCAATCTGAGTGAGTTGAATGTTAGTTCCTCTATCAAATAGAAAACCAGATTTATCCTTGCTAGGTATCTGGTTTTTTGTTTCGGTTTTGTTCATTCAAGTTCTTCTATCCATCCTTATGATTTTAAATGGATTTAGCAGAAGAAGTCATGCCTCCTTTGTTCTGATTTGTAATTGTTAAAATGCTCATTTTACCTCAGATCCAAAAGCCTCTAAGGACTTATCAATCAATCATTTTTATGTTCTTTAAAATGTGCTAGGCTTGGCTCTATTGCAGCCTAGAGTCAACTCTAGCGACAACATAGATTACCTCAATTTGCATGCATGATTTGCAACAATTTTTAAAGTGCTAACGCTACCCTTCATTGAGCTACATAAATCATTGTTTTGTCATGGCTTTCTGGTATTGTAGTAAGACTAACAACATGATATAGGAATCTATTCCATAGCAGCTCGAAATCCCACAACATACATGCAGACACTGTAAATTCCTCTATTTTTCAACTACAACTAGAATTATAAAATTCACAAAAGACTTTAGATTGGGATTTTGTTCCTTTTGGGGGAGGTTCTTTGTAATGGAAGACAAAGATGCAATTATTTCCACTCTTCGCAATTTGAATCTAACGGTTGTTAACTTCAAGATGAATTATGTGTAATGATAGAATATTAAACTGAAATTACAGATTGGATCACTCACTTTGATGAGATGGAGGAAAAATTAACTCTTTGCAATGAGTAGCTTTTGGTCAATTTAAGAGAGAAAGAAGATGTCATTACTAGTTTGCAAAAAAATCTGCAATAGTCTCTCGCTTTTATTGCCACTACTACTGCTTAGATTAGTTCCAATGTCTCACAAGAGTCTATTTCAGCTGGCAACTTTGGTTCCTCCATTGTTGATGACACATCCAATGATTAGAGTGCTCATGAGGAGTCTATTTCACTAATGAGAATTTTTCCTCCACCATTGCTTACGAGGACTTTATTTCCTCTATTATCAATCATGAGGATTCATGTTCGTCCTTATTTGATGTTGTGAGTGGCAATGTTATGAATCTTGCAGACTTGACTTCTATTGCTACATATTCTTCCTCTACCACTTCATATGATGATTTAGATGGCGATAAAGAGAAAGACGCTACATATGCCACTATGGATCCAATGACAAGACCACTTTGGCCGTGTTAGATGCCACATGCATTGATTGTGACTCCTGAGCTTCTATGATCTGGATTTATGAGCGGAACGAAATGAAATACAAATTTATAACATTAACACATATATACATAGAACAATAGCAAAGATACTATGGAACTTAACTTCTATTCAATAAAAAAATCTGTTGAAACTCTAAAATGCAGAATGAAAACAATCTTGCTCGAATGGTGGTAGCTAATCTCTAAGAAGAGATGTGGCGACTATGCACACTTGTTTGAACCCATTAGAATGAGGCCTTCGGGCCTTTTTAGAATCAAGCAGTAAACACAAACCCTAGACATCCAAAAAACCTAACCCTAGGAGATGAAGTGCCAAAAGTCATGTGGTAAGTTGGTACATCAACTTCTTAGGGTCGTAACTTTTGCATACGATCTTCATTTTATGCGCACGATAGCCTGTTGGAAAGGTCTATCCGAGGACTACACATTATGCCATCACACTTTGACTTTGTCTACAATGTGAATGTGGAGGGCCCAAAAATGCTATTTAGGGCCTCAAAACAACCTCAAAATTTTAGGATTCAAAAATCTAAAAAAAAACTGCCAAGATGAAAACTGTAACTGCCAAGATGAAAGTTGTATGTGAGCCAACTGGAAGAGGTGGGTGGCCACTGATATCCATATAGATAAATCCTCCCTCCTTAGGAAGCAATGGTCTCCATTGCATTGATTTCCCCCATCAAATGAGGAAATTTCTGCTGAATTTGGTCCCAGGTGAGCCACTTGCATTGGTGCAGGATTTGCCTCGATTTGATAACCCGATAAAGCTGAAGATTCTGTTGGCGAGTGCCCTTGACCTTGGTGTCCATGATTTGATCAGTGGATTCTTGTTCCATGCAATCAAGGTTGAGCTTTGTTAGTGTCAATTGTTCTGCTATCTCTGAGGTGTCCAATAAGGGTGGAAAGTATGACCGAAGGAGGTCCACATTAAACACGGGGTGCAAGCCAAGGAAGGGAGGAATGTTGATCTCAAAATCATTGTCACCCACAACCTCGGTGATGGTGTAAAGTCCATAGCAGAGTGGATGAAGCTTCCAACGAGGTCTTGTAAGGCGTTCTTTTTGCAAGTGCAACCAAAATTTATCACCCACCTAAAACTTTTGTGGCACCCAATGTT
Source organism: Picea engelmannii (assembly GCA_009831015.1). NCBI lineage: Eukaryota > Viridiplantae > Streptophyta > Pinopsida > Pinales > Pinaceae > Picea > Picea engelmannii. Next base: position 5,599 of record WSFP011554154.1, read on the forward strand.
GATCATGGCACTGCTTGTACTTGGCATTGGACTTCTGCAAAATATCCTGAACCTATTGGCGGATGTGCTGGATTCGTTCAATGAACCAGGTGGATTTGTCGGCTTCAATTTGTGCATGGGACAATTCTTCCTATGTGGATGAACGGGGTAGTGTAACATCCATGGGACCCAATGGTTGAAATCCCAACCCCACCTGAAAGGGGATGTGGCCAGTTGAGATATGTATGGCTCTATTGTAATTGTGTTGAACATATGGAAGACTTTCATCCCATGTACACAAATGCTTGGAATTGTACATGTGCAAGATATCCATGATCATCCTGTTGATGACCTTGGTTTGGCCATCCGTTTGGGGGTGGAAGGCTGTGGATTTGGTGAGCTTGGTGTTGAGCCCTGACTAGAGGCTCGACCAGAATGTGCTGAGGAACTGGCTGTCCCGATCTGAGATGATTATTTGTGCTATCCCAAAATGTATCCATACTCGTTCGAAGAAGAGCTTGGCAGTGGCCTCTGTTGTGATGGTCTTCTTGTAGGCGACCATAAGCGCCATCTTGGAAAATCGATCAAAAACCACGAAAACACAGTCATTTCCTTGCTTGGTTGAAGGAAGGCCCGAAATGTAGTCCATCGAGATGGATTCCCAGGGCCTGTTGGGAGTAGGAAAAGGGGTGTACATGCCTTGTTTCTTAATGTCCGGTTTGGCAATGGCGCAGGCCGTGCAAGACTTGATATACTTGCTGACATCATTTTGGAGTTTCGACCAACAGAAATGTTGCTGCAACACTGCCACTATCTTTTCTACGTCGAAGTGTCATGCCACCCGGCTGTAGTGAGCTTCCCAAATCAGCTTCGCTCGCTCGCTTGATGGAACACATAGATGGCCCAGATGGCACAACAACCTGTCTTGCAGATGAAAATTAGTGACAATTGTGTTTGTGCCCAACATATGGTAGATAGTGGCAAAGTCAAGATCAATCTCGTAGAGTTGGGGCCATCCGGAGGTCTCATGTCCACAGGAGTGTAGCACTGTGGTTAGTGTTGCAACTGGAGTGTCGGATGAGGTAGTCAACGACACGATTGGTGCTCCCTGACTTATACTTGATGTTGAAATGGAACTGCTGCAAGTATGTGGACCACTTCTGATGGCGGTTATTCTGCAATTTGCCTTGTGTCTGCGTGAACTGTAGAGGCTTATGATCAGTGTGAATGACTGTTTTTTTCCCGAGAATGTAATGCCTCCACTAGTGGCAAGCTTGTACAATGGAGTACATTTCTTTTTCATAAGTGGGATACTTACGAACAATGTCTGATAACGTCTCACTATGATAGGCCACGGGATGTCAATGTTGAGTGGGAATTGCACCCACAACATAGTTTGAAACATCTGTTACAATCTCAAAAGGTTGTTGCAGGTTGGGTAATGAAAGCACAAGGGTTGAGCACAAGTGCTACTTCAAATCATCGAACACTTTCTGTTGCGACTAGCCCCACACGAATTTAACCTTGCCACCCTCCCTGGTCACTTGGCTAAGGGCCCATGCAATGTGGGAGAATCCCAACATGAACCTGCAATAGAAATTGGCAAGGCCTAACAAGCTCCAAAGCTCAATGAGTGTGGTCGGGGTTGGCCAGTCATGGATGACCTGGATCTTGGCTGGATCGACATGCACGCCATGCTCATCAACAATGTAGCCTAGGTACTGGACCTTGTTCATGTCAAAGGAGCATTTTTCCAAATTTGCATATAGCTTGTGTTGTCGTAGAGTGTGCAGAACCTGCTGAATATGCTGCAAGTGTTCCGCCCAATTCTTGCTGAAGATGAGGATTTCATCCAAATACACCACCACAAAAGAATTGGGGAAATGCCACAAGATATCATCCATCATCCTCATGAAATTTGCTGGGGAATTTGTCAAGCCAAAGGGCATGACCAACCATTCAAAAATACCTTCTTTGGACTTGAAGGCAATCTTCCATACATCGGTCTGTTCTATTGGGACCCGGTGGTAGCCAGACTTCAGATCAATCTTACTGAAGTATTTAACCCCCTTGAGCTGGTCAAAGAGATCATCAATTCGAGGAATTGGGTACTGGTTCCTGACTGTGATTTTATTTAGGTTCTGGTAATCAATGTAGAGTCAACAGGTCCCGTTTTTCTTCTGCACAAGCATGATTGGGTTTCCACAAGGTTATGAGCTTGGCGAATGTGCCCATTTTCGAGAAACTCTCGGATATGGTGCTTGATTTTCTCATTTTTTGACAGAGTGCGGTGATAGACTGGCCCATTCGGTAGTGGTGCTCCATGGGTAAGATCGATTGAGTGCTTGAATCGACAGTGCAGAGGTACCCTAGTGGGTGAGGAGAAGATGTCTTTGTATTCTTCCATGACCTTATCCACTTGCTTCTGCTGCGTGGAGAGACCTATCACAGATGCCATGGATGTAGTTGCAACCTTCCCCTCACTTTGAGAGTGAATCACAAAGAAGACAAACTTCCCGGTCTGAGAGATGACCTTCCTGCATTGCTTGGCAGAGATCAAGGAAATGGCAGTAGATGGGACTACCTTAGGTATCCAGTATAATTTCTTGTCCAAAGTAATAATAACATTACGAAGACCATACTCATATACAACATGATGTTCCCATAAATAAGGTTGGCCCAAAAGAACATCACAAAATTCAAAGGGGGCGACATCACACAATACCTCATCTTTGAAGGGCTTGATGTCGTAATCTAGGTGACACTGTTGGCTGACGCGAAGATCGCTCCCTTGGCGGAGCCATCCGATGGTGTATGACTGTGGGTGTGGTGTTGTCAGCAGAGCCAACCGCTTGATGACCTCCGATGATATGAGGTTCTTATGGCTACCACTTTCAACGATGAAGTGCAACAAAGTACCCTTCACCAACATCTTTGAATGAAAGAGGCGCTCACCTTCCTCTGGTTCATCAGGTTCGCCGGGCTGGACCTTGGTGGTGGTAGCAACGATGGCACTGGGTTCTGCATCAATGATCCATCTCCCTTTTTTTGGTTCTAACTCAGAGTCGGAGCCCACATCTGATTTAAAGGATTTCACCTCGGCCACCAATGACTGCTTTGAGCGACATTCAATGGTATTATGCCAAGGGCTCTTATGGAACTCGCACCATTTCCCAGTGTCTTTTTTTGTCTTCCCATTGTCCTTCTTTGTTTGCGGTTTGGACTGGTTTTCCTGAGGCTTTCCATCCTTTCTCTACGGGTTGGGGCTGCCTTTGCCCTGCTTCTGTTGTGAGGGGTTTGCAGACCCAAATTGTCGTATCTTCTGTTTAAGCTTATGTTCAATTTTGATAACATATCGATAGGCCACGCCCAAGGATGAGATATCTATAAACTCCATTTCTGTCTAGATGTATCTATGCAGACCACCCCGATATTTGAGCACCAGATGTCGCTCAGAGTCTTTGATACCCAACTTGGTGCAAAAGGTATGGAATATATTGGTGAACTCTGGTATTATTTGGTCCCTTTCCTGCCGCAGTGGTCCATCTTGTATATAAGTCATCATAACTTCCAACAAGGTAGTATTGTTTCTTAATAACATCCTTGAAAGAACGCCAAGTGGATGCGACTACAAATAATGTGGATCCCTCTGTTTCCTTTTGCTCACAGAAAGTCTCCCACCAATCTTTGACATGGGGGATGACCTTAAGGAGCGCAAATGTAATCTTTTCTCTATCGAAAATGTTATGGACATAAAAATACCCTTCTATAAGATTTAACCATTTGTCTATAACATCTGCATCTATTTGAACTTCAAATATAGGAATATAAAAATTGATCTGTACCTTGAAGGGGGCAGCACCTCCGCTGGAGGAAGACGCGTCATTTGTTGGAAGTCGTCGAAGAATTTGCACAAAATTATCCATCATCTCGTTCCTTTGTCACGAGAGGGATTCCTCGAGCAACATTTTAAAGGGATCTCCTGCCCCATCGTCTCTCTTTTCTTCCCCCATGGGCAGTGGTCGGGTTCAGCAAGGCCGATCTTGCAAAGGGTCAACTGGTTTGAGTCCCAACTGCTTATACCATGATCTTGTTGGGGACATGCTCAAAGAAACAAATGAAGAGTAGACCGCTCTGATACCACTGATCCAAATTTATGAGAGGAACAAAATGAAACAAATATTTATAACACTAACATAGATATACAAAGAACAATAACAAAGATATAGTGGAACTTAACTTCGATTCAATAAAGAAATCTGTTGAAACTGTAAAATGCAGAATGAAAACAATCTTGCTCGAATGGTGGTAGCTAATCTATGAGAAGAGATTTGGTGGCTACGCGCACTCATCTGAGCCCATTACAATGAGGCCTCCAATATTTTTTAGCATCAAGAAGTAAACAAAAACCCTAGACATCCAAAAACCTAACCTTAGGAGATGAAGCGCCAAAAGTCATGTGGGCCCCGATGGGGTAAGTTGGTACATCAAATTCTCGGGGTCGTAACTTTTTCATACAATCTTCGTTTTAGGTGCACGATAGCCCGTTGGAAAGGTCTATCCGAGGAATACACATTATGTTTCCACACTTTGACTTCTATTATAATGTGACAGTGGTGGGCCCAAAAAATGTTGTTCAGGGATTCAAAACGACCCCTAAAGTTTAGGACCCAAAAATCTAGAAAAAAACTGCCAAGATGAAAATTGTAACTGCCAAGATGAAAGTTGTATGTGAGCCAGATGGGAGATGTGGGTGGGTACCGATATCCATATGGATCATTCGAGCACTAGATTTTGAGTTGCATACTTGTGTATTTCGGTCCAAATTGCTTCTTCTAATGGGCTACACTAATGGTGGCCTTGGTAAGAAGGGACAAGGAATTGCACATCCCATTCAAGCTATGATGAAACTAGCAAAAGTTGGACTTGGTTTTGTTGGGACCTCGTGACATTATCAAGTTGTCTCAATCCTTCTACCTATCATACTCGGTTTTTTCTAGAACTAGAGTCCATCACATTAGATGACTCTTCTACTATTGAGTTGCAGAAGCCACCTCCTACACCGCTTATTTTATCAACTTTGGAGCTCTCATTGCTAGATACAATACCCACCTCAAAATGATCTTTGCTAGCAAAAAAATCTTGAACACCAACTTTAGAGTCTTCACCATCCACATATCAATTTCCTTAACATCACGGTTAGAGGTAGCATCATCCTCCTTTTTAGTATCCATAGTCAATTGCCAGTTCCTCTTCATTCAACTCATTGATGTAGAGGCATATACAACAACATCTTATCAAGTTGCTAACTCTGAGGATTGTTTGTGGGCTTGAATTGATGATTGGTCATGTCAGCATTTGAGAAATTGTTTGAGAACTTCCTATCAACATGTTTCTTCCATGATACACAGGAACCATTCTCATTACCCGCCTTGATTGATTCGACCTCAACAACAATCCCATCAAGAGTTTCTTTGATGATTATTGTGGTGTTTGCTTCTTTTTTTTGGAAGCTCTTGACTAGCCTAGCCATTTTGGTGTAGGTTGGCACCTTAGTAGCTCTGAGTAAATGATTTTTGTTGGCATAAGCTACAACCTTCAACTTCAGCACACTCATTAGAGCACATTATTGACCTACCATCATCGA